>JAZHEH010002230.1:0-14102 GCA_036589455.1 Ateles fusciceps
GCAGAAAAATCCATTTTATATGTATACACTAGCAATGAATGATCTGAAAAGGGAATTATAAAAATTTCACTTTAAATAGAACAATAATATAAGGAACTAATCAAAGGGCAAGACTTAGAGGTGACAAGTTATAGAACATTGCTTAAAGAAATTAAACAAAGCCCAAATAAATGTAAAAACCCAAATAAATGTAAAAACATGTTATATTCATGAATTTGAAGATGGTATTTGTTAAGTTTGCCAAACTACACAGAGCAAACTACAGATTCAATGTTATTCCTACGAAAATCCCAAAGGCCTTGGGACAGAAATGGGAAAGCTAATCCCAATGTTCATATAGAATTTTAATTCATCCTGAATAGCCAAACCAATCTGGAAAAATAACTCCAAATTTGGAGGTCTGCACATTCCAATTTCAAACCTTATTACAAAGCAACAGTAATCAAAACAGTGTCATACTGGCACAGAAATAAACAGAAAGATCAATTGAATTGAATTGGGAGTCCAGACATAAAACAGTACCTCTATGCTCAAATAATTTTACACATGGTCCATAACCATTAAATTGGTGAAAGAATGCTGTCATCAACAAGTGATGTAAGGCAACTTGCTATCCACATAAAGGGACATGAAACTGTAATCTTACCTCATACCACATTAAAAAATTAAAATGGATCAAAAACCTAAATATGGGAAAACTAAAAACTCTAGAAGAAAACATACGGTTAAACCTTCATGACCTTGGATGTAGCAACAGTTACTCCGATCTGACACCAAAAGCACAAAGCACAAAAGGAAAAATAGATAAATTGATTTCCTCAAAATTCAAAACTTTTATGCCTCAGAAGACATGATGAAAAAACTTGAAAGACAAAATTGTTGGAAAAGGAAACTATCTTCTCCTAGTACACTCTCAACACTCAACACAGAACACTTCTGTTACCAGATGCGTGGGTTTTTTCCCCACACAGACCAAATCCTGGGTACCAGCCAGGTGTCTTACAGTGCAATCCAATTCTGACACTGCCTGGAGAAAGCATCAGACCCCACAGGCTAAGGGCTCAGTCCTACGAACACAGGTCATGCAGCTTGTTGCCTGCAACACACCAGAGGGTGGTAAACATGAGTATGTTAATTTAAAAAAAAAGTGACTTTATGCCAGAGCTTAGCTGAAGAGAATGTATAGGCTCCTGACTTAAGGCAACAGCATCCACTTTCAGGGTAGAAAGCAGGAGCTTTGACAGGGGGGACTTGGCAGAATGGCATGCAGGGGATGGGGTGAGGAGGTGCAGGGTCTGCGGGACTTGCTCTGATGTTTTATCCATTAGGTGGTCTTGCTAGTACCACCATGGGCAGAGCTAGGTTGTAAATGGACTTTTGTATCCTGGCAATCTCCTGGTATGGGAGAGTTTTGGAGGTGCCTAGTTTGTTTCAAGTTTTGGTCCCTGGAAGTTATAAGCAAACACACAGTTTAAAAAGCTTGCAGTGTAGGAAGTGTCTGGTGGAGAGAAGGTAAAGCCTATAATTGCATTCCTAAAAAGCTAAGTAGGAAGAGTGGGAAAAAGAAAGAGGTAAAAGTAATACATTTTTTCTTTAAGAAAATAAGGGTACTCAGTTACAAGACTGTAACTACTTCAGATGCCAATCACAAACAGTAGGTTCCCAGGTTGCCTTCTGTCTGACTTGGCTACAGATTGGAGGCTCCCACAACACCCTGATTTGGTTCAGCAATTTGCTACAGCACATTACAGAACCCACAAAAACAGTATACTTATATTGCTGACTTACATCAAGGATATTTTAAGGCTACAAATGAACAGCCAGATGAATAGATGCACAGCGTGAGGTGTGTGGAAGGGGTGCAGGCCTCCCATGCCCTCTCTCGATATGACCATCCCAGCATCTCCCCCAGGTTCAGCAACACAGACACTCTCCCAACCCTGTCCTTTATTACACAGGCAGATTGGTTACATCAGCACCCATAGGTAATCAACTCAACCATCAGCACCTCTACTTTTCACAGAGATGGGAGGGAGGCTGAAATTTCAAATCCTCTAATGACAAGGCTGGTTTCTTTGGCAGCCAGCCCCACTGAGGCTGTCCAGGTGCCCCCAGCCATCAGTCATCTCATTAGCATATGAAAGACACATCACTTCATACATTCCAAAGGCTTAGTGCTCTGCCTCAGGACACTGGGGCAGTGACCACACATAAACACTTATTATGTTCCAGTAACCCACAGATTGGAAGAAAAAATCTGCACAGTAGATACTACATAAGTGTCTGTTATCCAGAATGTATAAATAACTTTTACAACTCAACAACAAAGACAACACAATCTAAAAACTAACAAAGAACTTTAATACACACTTCACTAGCAAGCACTTGAAAGATGCTTAACATCATTAGTCATAATTAAAACCATAGATACCCCTTTAACTCACACTACAATAGTTATAACAAAAAAAATAAATGAATGAAAAACAAGTGTTGACAAAGATGTGCTGAAACTTGAACTCTTTTTATTTTTTATTTTTTTGAGATGGAGTCTTACTCTGTCACTCAGACTAGAGTGCAGCGGCACAATCGCAGCTCACTGCAACCTCCACCTCCTGGATTCAAGCGATTCTCCTGCCTCAGCCTCCTGAGTAGCTGGGATTACAGGCACACACCACCACGCCTGGCTAATTTTTGTATTTTTAGTAGAGACAGGATTTCACCACTTTGGCCAGGATCGTCTCGATCTCCTGACCTCGTGATCCACCAGCCTTGGCCTCCCAAAGTGCCGGAATTACAGGCATGAGCCAGCGCAGCTGGCCTGAAATTTGAACTCTTCAACATTGCTTGTGACAATATGAAATGGTGCAGTTTATGTATGAAATAATTTGATGTTTCTTCAAACAGCTACAAATAGATTTATCATATGACTCAATGATTCCATTTCTAGTTATATAGCCCAAAGGCCTAAAAACAGATGTTCAAACAAACACTTGCATGCTCTTTAAATGTGTTAAGGTCATAAATATGAAGGAAAGTCTCAGGAACAGTTCCAGGAAAAGAAAACTGGATCAGAATGAAAAAACACATTATAATCCCATATGAGGCAGGAGGTAAAAGTGAAATAGCTTTGTGGACTGGATTATCATGTAGAAACCATGCTGACTGACTGATCTAGGGGTTATGCAGTGGTTCCTGGGAGAGTGTCCGTGCTTTGGGTAAAATATAATGGAGTATTTTGTGGGACATTGTAAATCTGGTCCAGCAGTAACTGCTGGGGAATATAACAGAAGAAACAGGTTGTACTTTGAACTACTACTGGAAGTTTCCTACAAACAGGTTGTACTTTGAACTACTACTGGAAGTTTCCTACAAGTATGACATTATTGGAAACTAAATTACTTTTTTTTTTTGAGATGGAGTCTTGCTCTGTCACCCAGTCTAGAATGCAGTGGTGCAATCTCAGCTCACTGCAACCTCCGTCTCCTGGGATCAAGCGATTCTCCTGTCTCAGCCTCCTGAAGAGCTGGGGCTACAGGTGTGTGCCAGCACGCCTGGCTGATTTTTGTATTTTTAGTAGAGACGGGGTTTCACCATGTTGGCCAGGCTGGTCTCAAACTTCTGACCACGGGTGATCCGCCCACCTCGGCCTCCCAAAGTGCTGGGATGACAGGTGTGCACCATTGCACCCAGCCAGTAAATTACTTTTTAAAACAACCGTATCGATACCATGCCAGCAAAGCAGAGACATAATCAAAATCGATTATGGAGGCTACAGTTCAGCCAAAGCTACAAAACCCTTATAAAAGTCTCAATGTCATCAGAGTCCACTTAGTAGATATTATTATATTTCCTGGTATTAGAGGTTACTGTGTGGATATATGAGTGTTATGGCATGGTGTGGATATTAGTGTTAAGGCATGCTGTGGATATCATTTTGGTGTTGGAGAATGATGCAGATATTACATTAGCATTAGGGTATGGTGTGGGTATTATTACATTAGTATTAGAAGTGAAGGTGTGGATATTTGATTAGAATTTGGGTATGGCATGGATATATTGGTGTTAAGGCATGGTGTGGATATCATATTAATGTTAGGGCGCAGTGTGATTATTATATTAAAGGCCACTGTGAGAATACATATTAGTAGGCACTGTGTGTTGAACACTGACAATAATATCAGGGTATAGTCAAAACTGTGCGATTTGGGGGTTTCATTTTTCTAGATGAATTCCTTCCTCTGCTGAGTACTCTAAAGACTCTCTCCTCTGCACTCAGGGCCGTGAACAAGAAGCTTTTTACTCACCAGTGAGAAGCATCAAGTTGATGTGACCCTCTTGCTACCCTGAGGAAGTCTAAGCTCTACTCGCTGATTCTGGCATCTCAGAGGGAAGTTGGTCAGGGGTGGGTTCACATGCCCTCTGGTGGTGTCAGGGCTCAGCGAAGACACTCTTGCTGAAAGTTACTCAAGAACCTGCACCCTGTCCCAGCTGTCCCAAAATACCTATAAAATTCAATATTCAGAGTATTCAATGTCATAATTTTGGAAATTCAAAGCAAATGAAACCCACTATATCCATATCCTTTCCAAAAAAGGTAATGAAAAAATTATTTGGAAGCTATATGCAATGAAATTAATGTGTACACAAATGAACACACAACAACTCACTCAAAATAGTCCAGAGACAGCCAGGTACAATGGCTCACGCCTGTAATCCCAGTATTCTGGGAGGCTGAGGTGGACGGATCACGAGGTCAGGAGTTTGAGACCAGCCAACATAGTGAAATCCTGTCTCTACTAAAAATACAAAAAAGTAGCTGGGCGTGGTGGTGGGTGCCTATAATCCCAGCTACTACTTCAGAGGCTGAGGCAGAAGAATCACTTGAACCTGGGAGGTGGAGGTCATAGTGAGCCGAGATTGCACCACTGTATTCCAGCCTGGGCAACAGTGCAAGACTCCGTCTCAAAACAAACAAACAAACAAAATAGTCCACAGGCTATAATTTGAAATGCAAAACTATAAAAAATCTAAGACAACCTATGTGACATTGGGTTTGGTGTTGAATTTTAACGTACAACATCAAATGCTAATTCATGAAAATATCGATAACACAGACTTTATAAAACTAAATTTTCTATTGGGAAAAACCCTATTCAGAGAACAAAAAGACAAGATAGACTGTGAGAAGATACCTGCAAAATACGTATGTGATTTTAAAAACTGTATTGAAAATACACAAAGAACTCTTCAAAGAAATTCTAAAAAAACTAAAAAAAACAACTAAAACTGGGTAAATATCTGAACAGACACACAGCCAAAGAAAATAAACAGATAGCATGTTGGGCGTGGTGACTCATGCCTGTAATCCCAGCACTTTGGGAGGCCAAGGCGGGTGGATTACCTAAGGTCAGGAGTTAGAGATCAGCCTGGCCAACATGGTGAAACCCCCTCTCTACTAAAAATACAAATTATTAGCTGGGCATGGTGGTGGGCACCTGTAATCCCAGCTACTTGGGAGGCTGATGCAACAGAATTGCTTGAACACGGGAGACGGAGGTTGCAGTGAGCCAATATCGCACCATTGCACTCCAGCCTGAATGACAGAGCGAGATGCTGTCTCAAAAAAAAAAAACCCAAAAATATACAGATAGCAAATAATCACACAAAAGGATGCTCAACATCATGTCTCATTAGGAGCCTGCAAATTAAAATAACACTAAGATATCATTGTACACCTAATAGAACTGCAGGACTCTAAAAAAAAAAGGCTCAACAATAACAACTGGAGGCTGAAGAACAATAGGTACTGTCATTCATTGCTGGTAGACTGAATTAATGGTACAGCCACTTTGGGAGATAGTTTGGCAGTTTTTCCCAAAGATAAGCAAGTTTTACCTACAATCCAACAAATGTACCCCTAAATTGCATGTTTCGGCAGCTGCTTTGAAAAATTATTTTCAAACAAAAACTAGGATAATCAACTTGAAGTACAACCATGCAATGGAATACCATTCAGCAACAGAAAGGAATAAATTTTCAACCCAAGAAAATAAATGAATGAATCTTGCATGTATGTTGCTAAGTGAAGGGTGGAAGTATGAAGATGCTGTACATTATATGACTACATAATTCATATGACATTCTGGAAAAGGCACAACTAGAGAGATGATAATCAGATGAGTGACTCTCTGGGGTGGGGATGTGAAGTTTTCTGTATGGAACTTTAGTGGTGGATACCTGACACTACGCATTTGATAAAACCCATAGAATTTTAAAGCACAAAGAACAAATCACAATCTACACAAATTAAATTATCTAGGTTGTGGAAGTATCTAAGGACAAAATAAAGAGTGCAACCAAGAATCTAATTGTATTACCAATCTATGTTGTAAATGGTGGGCCAAAGGTACTGACCTAAGTCATTTTGGAAATGACTAGAATTCATAGACTAAAAGCAAAATGTACTATACACAAACTGTGGACTCTGTTTTATATAGCTATTTCCCATAGGGGTAATAGTTAATTTTGAAACCACTGTGTCTGTAAAAAGAAAAGTAACTCTGATTTTCCTCTATACTCTCAACACTTCACTTCTGACAGCAAATTGGGCTGGTGGGTGTTTCCCATACCGACCAATTTTCCAACTGTCTGGACAATTGGGTGTCCTATAATTCAACTGTGACATTAATTACTTGGAGTTCATACAGACCCTACAGGTCAAGGGCTTAATAACACCAGACTGTCCCCAACCTCAGATGCCAATCAAAATTGGTGAATCCCCAATTTACCCAAATTTCTATATGATTTGGCTAGAAACTAGGCACTCCTACACCCCCCTCCCCCAGGTTTGATAATTTTCTATAATGGCTTATGGAACTCAGGGAAACGCTTAATTATGTTCACTAGTTACTATGGTCTCAGTATGTGTATACCCTCCAAATTCCTATGTTGAAATGTAATCCCTAAAGGGATGGTATTCAGAGGTAATTGAAAGGTGACTGGATCATGAGGGTGCTGTCCTCATGAATGAAACCAGTGCCCTTATGTAAGAATCTAGGAGCCTTTTTCCCCAATCTGCCATGTCAGAACATGGCGAGAAGGCACTATCTATGACAGATGAGCCCTCACTAGACATCAAGTCTGTCAGACTTGATCTGAAACTTTCCAGATTCCATATTTTAGGAATTTTTATGGAAGCTTCATCATGTAGACATGACAGATTATTAACTCAATCTCCAGTCCCTTCACACCCTCAAAAAATGGCATGTGACATGGCTTGATCTTTCTGGTGACCATTCCCCATTCTGAAACCATCCAGAAACCCACAGAGGATCCTTACAGAAGACATTCCTATCACTCAGGAAATTCCAAGGAATTTAGAAACTCTGCATCCGGAACCAGGGCCAAAGACCAAATATTTAGAATACAAGATGTTCCTAGCATCCCTATTGTTCAGGCAATTATAAAAGTTTAGGAGCTCTGTACCAGTAACTGTAGACAGAGACCAAACATATTTCCCATTAAATCCCAAGCTGGAATCTGGATCAAGAATGAATTCCTTGTTCCCAATGGAACAAGGGATGAAATAAATGGCAGATAAGTGGGAGCCAGGTTCCTTAGTGTTAGAGTAAGCAGTTACAGATAAGAAATGGGGGAAGCTTAGAATGATCTCCGTGGTAATGGATCAGAATATATATATAAGTATAAACTCACAATTAGCTATATACACAGATGGTTCCATGTAGAAATCTGTATAATTAAGTGGGTACATATAAGTTAAAATACACACATATATTTCTTTGCACTGTCACCTGTGAGGGTCATGATGCAATGACCACATTTATTGGCCAGATGTAAGTTTTTAATACCATTGTCTAACAAAAGAAATCAGGGGTCTTTGAAAAAAGTGGCTGAAACTAGGACTGTGACAGAAAATACATGAGCCAGGATACTACTGAAAGTAACAGAAAGAAATTGCAAAATACATACATACATATACACACACACACACATACATGAAATTATGTCAAAGGAGCC
The DNA here is from genome assembly GCA_036589455.1 of Ateles fusciceps. Classification (NCBI taxonomy): domain Eukaryota; kingdom Metazoa; phylum Chordata; class Mammalia; order Primates; family Atelidae; genus Ateles; species Ateles fusciceps. Next base: position 8,038 of record JAZHEH010002230.1, read on the forward strand.
AGTGGAAAGAGCTCCCAATAGCCACAGGGTAAAAACAAAGAGAAACAAAATACTGCAGAATTGGATAACAATGAAAAGATTAAAGTAACCATCTGAGTGTCCATACTGGTATCTATTTATGATTAAATAGATACACAAATGGACTGAATAGAAATCTTTTATACAGAAGAATTCCAAATGCCTGATACAGACACTCAGCCATCAAGGAGGTAGGGCTAACTCCCCCACTCCTTAAGTGTGGGCTCTGCATGGTGACTTCCTCCAAAAGCATACATAAAATGCAGACATGGGAAAAAAGTAACTTCACAGTGAGAAACCTGAAAACACCACCTCAGCCAGGTGATCAAAGTTAACATTAATGGTGATAACACATCTTGAGAGCATGAAGTGACTAGAACAGCACTTGCAAACCAAAACTAGAATTCAAAGGCCCTTCCCCCAACCATCGTATAGACTCCCTCCTCTCCACCAGGGGACACCGAAGTTAACCTGGAAGACTGTTCAGGCCCTGATGGGAAAGGGATGGTCAGACATGCTTCATAATGCCCTCCTTCCTTTCGGAATTCAAGAAAAGCCAATCAGCATTTAGTTTTTTATGAGACCTTAAATCTGATAAGAAACATTTATAATCTATTCTCTGAAATCTGCTACCTGGAGGATTCATCTGCATAAAATTTTGGTCTCCATAACCCCTTACATTAACCCAGACACTCCTTTCTACTGATAATAACTCAACCAACTGACAATAAGAAAATGTTTAAATCTACCTATAACCTGGAAGTCCCACCCCCACCCTAATCCACTGGGTTGTCCCACCTTTCTGGACCGAACCAGTATATATATCTTAAATATATTTGATTGATGTTTCCTATCTCCCTAAAATGTATAGAACCAAGCTGCACTCCAACCACCTTGGGCACATATTCTCAGGGTCTCCTGAGGACTGTGTTATAGGCCATGGTGACTCATATTTGGCTCAGAATACATCTCTTCAAATATTTTACTGACTTTGACTTTTTTTTTTTTTTTTGAGACAGAGTCTCGCTCCGTTGCCAGGTGTCAAACTGGAGTGCAGTGGCGCGATCTCGGCTCACTGCAACCTCCGCCTCCTGGGTTAAGCAATTCTCCTGCCTCAGCCTCCCGAGTAGCTGGGATTACAGGCGCGCGCCACCACGCCCAGCTAATTTTTGTGCTTTTAGTAGAGACGGGGTTTGCCATGTTGGCCAGGATGGTCTCGATCTCCTGACCTTGTGATCCGCCCGCCTCAGCCTCCCAAAGTGCTGGGATTACAGGCGTGAGCCACCGCACCCGGCCCAGACTTTGACTTTTTGTGGACACACTACATATCTGATCTGCTTACCCCAAACCCCTAACCCCAGTCTAACTGTGAGAAAAACACCAAGTAAACCACAATGGAGGACCTTCTACACAATACCTGACCAGTCCTCCTAACACTGTTCCAGGTCCTCAGAAGGAAAGTCTGAGAGACTGTCACAGCCAAGAAGAGCCTGACATGATGTCTAAATGTCCTGTGGGATCCCAGATAGAATCTGTGATAGAAAAAGGCAGAACTAAGGGAAACCAAATAAAATATGAGCTTATTTACTAACATAGTAATATCTGGTCATTAACTGTGAAAAATGATGTAAGATTTTGGCCAGGCGTGGTGGGTCATGCCTGTAATCCCAGCATTTTGGGAGGCCGAGGTGGGAAGATCACCAGAGGTCAGGGGTTCTAGACCAACCTAGCCAACATGGTGAAACACTGTCTCTACTAACAATATAAAAATTAGCTGGGCATGATGGCAGGTGCCTCTAATCTCAGCTACTTGGGAGGCTGAGGAAGAAGAGTCACTTGAACCCAGGAGGTAGAGGTTGCAGTGAGCTGAGATCACATACTGCACTGCAGCCTGGGCGAGCGAGACTCCATCTCAAAAAAAAAAAAAAGTAACATATATGATACATGTTGATATGTTAATAATAGGGGAAACTTGGTTGGGTCTACATGGGAAATCTGCTTTTTCTTCCCAATTTCTGTGTGAAATCTAAAACTAATTTAAAATAAAATCTTTACTAAAAAATTGTAAATTTTTATAAATATCTGCTTATTTGTACTAATAAGTAGTAATTGACACTAACTTCCACTTTTTCAAATAAGAGCATTCATGATGCTGCAAAGTAAATTATGCAAACTAACATGATTTCCAGGAAATGCCTCTTTTACATGTTTTATGTTATAATAACACATACATGTAAACTCTATCATCGTATCTTGTTTCTTGTGGTGTGGTTTACTCTCTAGGAAAGCTGGTCACCTTAGAACCAGAGAAAAAATTCACATTTTAGAGACTATTTCAATTTATAGCTGGATGTTTCCAAAAGTGTGACTTTGTAAAAAAAAAAAAAAAAAAAAAAGTTCAAATAGCAAATTGATAGTGACTGGATCACTTACTCTAATGAATGCCTGTCTTTATTTTGTTTCCCAGCATTCCTTTTAGCTACAATACAACAGAAGCAAATATTTGCCACTGTAAAAAAATATTCAAAGACAGGAAGAACATAAACAGAATTTGTGACCACAATCATTCAGTGTTTTATCGTGATGCTTTCTAACACAGAAGAGTTTAATGGGATAGTCAAAGTTATTCCCCCAAAGATGCTTTGCAGAAATTGATGAAACTAGAGAAACAAAAGTGGCAGACATTCAATGTGACTTTAGGTATCACTGTGTCTTATGGGAAAAAATAATTTACCTTTTAGAGAATCACAAAGAATTACTGGAAGACCAGACTCTGGAATGTTTCTAAATTTATATGTCAATATAGCTAGTAATAAATATAATGATAAAAAGGGATCTGTGCTTTGTGTTTTGTATCAAAGCAGTATTTACCGCTCCAAGGAAAACAAGTTATGCCTGAAATACAGTTGACAATATCGAAATCAAAATATGCTTCCTGGCCAGGCATGGTGGCTCACGCCTGTCATCCCAGCATTGGCAGGCCGAGGCAGGTGGATTACCTGAGGTCGGGAGTTCAAGACCAGACTTACAAACATGGAGAAATTCCGTCTCTACTAAAAATACAAAAGTTAGCCAGGCGTGGTGGTGCATGCCTGTAATCCCAGCTACTCAGAAGGCTGAGGAGAGAATAACTTGAACCCGGGAGATGGAGGTTGTGGTGGGCCAAGATCACACTATCCTTCTGCCTTACTGTGTATGTAAAAATGCAGATACACTGAGCCAGACTAAATTGTGTATTCAGTGGAAGGCTGATCAAGGATTCAAAAGAATGTAACTCTTAATCTCTTATCTACTTCTGACCTGGAAGCACCCCCCACTTCCTGCTTCTAGTTGTTTCACCTTACTGGACCAAACAACTGTACATCTTACACATATTGATTTGTGTCTCATGTCTCCTTAAAATGTATAAAAGCAAGCTCTACCCTGACTACCTTGGGTACATGTTGTCAGGACCTCCTGAGGCTGTGTGATGGGCACGTCATTAACGTTGGCAAAAAAAAGCTTTCTAAATTAACTGAGACCTGTCTCAGATATTTTGGGATCACAATCCACAGTCACCATGGTGTGACAGTTGACTACAGCATTCAGTACAGAGACATGCTATACAGGTTTGCAGCCTGGGAGCAATAGATTATACCATATAACGTACGTGTGGAGTGGGCTACACCATCTAGGTTTTATAAAGACACTCTATGGGTGTTCGCAGAAAGACGAAATCACTAAGGACAAGTTTCTCAGAAAGTATTCACATCGTTAGGAGATGCTTGAGTGTATTTTAAATGGTTAAAGCCTAGGAGAAAAAAAGAAACTCAACCTGTTATGCTTTAATAACAAAGCTTAATAGAGTTAACATATTTCATCTAATCTAAGATGCCAATGATTAAAAGACATTATTTTATGCACCACCACAAATAGGTTGCCAATTAAACCAACTTTCTGAATAACAACAAAAATGGGAATTTGCTTCTATTAATGCCAGGAAAGTAAAATGAAAATGAATTATGGTTTTGACATGTTAAAGCAAAAAAGGAGGAGGCCATTAGCTTGAGGTCTTCCTTAAGCAAATGGAACTGACTTAAAAAAAAAATAAACCACAGTCAATGACAAAAAGCCCAGCTGCCAGTTGGCTGTATGACTAAGGGCACTGAGGGAACCATCCCCAGAAAAGGAAGTCGCCCAGCTGGAGCCAATGAGAAACCCCACTTACCTGCCACCACTAAGAGCTCGAAGCCCCAAGCCCCGTTTTCCGTTCTAGTGCTTCAAGTGCGATTCATGAATCATTCCTTTCCTCAAACTGTTTAAATGTATTTTGCCTAAAATTCTTTTAATTCCTAACTCCTAACCCATAACCCCTAACCCTCACCCTAAACCCTAACCCTACGTTAGTTGCTACGTTTGCACTGATGTGTCTGTGTTGACGATTAAGAGTGCTGTACTGACAGGGCCGTGTGGGTAGCGTGGATTTTATAATAACACTTTCGTACGAGGCCTTGCATTAGCACTACAGGGGTTTTCTACATGAGCGCTGCGGGTGTTGCATCCGTATTTCGGATGTCATATCTGCCTTAGGAACGCTGTATTTGTGTTCTGAGGCTGCAGCGTGGACCTCACACTGCGACCGCCTGGCCTTGGGTGGGGAGAACCTCGGTGCACAGGCTTTAGAGGGGCTTTTGATGTCCAGTTTTCCACACCGAGGCCTTCTCACTAGTCTCTCCAGTTAGGGCTGCAAACAGCAAGGATTGTACTCACCGTGGAGGTGGCCCGGAGTTGCCGCAAAGCCAGGTGGTGCCCCCAAGGTCTGTGCTGAGAACGCTGCTCTGCCTTTGCGGTGCCCACGGATCTGTGCTGAGGTGAACGCAGCTCCGCCCTCGCGGTGCCCGCCTCGGGGGCTGTGCTGAGGACGCACCTCCACCTTCGCAGTGCCCCTCAGGGCTGTACTAAAGAGAGCGCAATTCCGCAGACCGCACGCACGCCGGCGCCGCGCCGCCACGCACGCCGGCGCCTCAGGAATCTGAAAAGGCGAGCTAGGTCGCCCCCTGCTGACGGCCTGGCCCGGCAGGGCCCTCTTGCTCACGGTGCTGTGCCCGCGCCCCCTGCTGGCGGCTAGGGTCACTGCAGGGCCCTCCTGTTCAAGTGCGGTGATGGCATCTGCTGCTGGCGGCTGGGGCCTGCAGGGCCCTCTTGCTTGCAGTGTAGTGCCCGGCTGACAACCAGGGCAATGCAGGGTCCTCTTGCTTACAGCGTGGTGCCCGTGCTGCCGGGCCCTCTTGCTCGTGGTGTATGGCGGCAAGCCCCTTGCTGGCCGCTGGGGGCACTGCAAGGCCCCCTTGGTCACTGTGTCATGGCAGCACGCCCCGTGCTGGCAACTAGAACTCTGTAGAGTCCACTTGTTCATGATGTGGTGCCCTGTGCCCCTGCTGGCAGCTGGGGACATGGCAGGGCTAAAAATATGAAAACTTCTTTCTCATAGATCTAAGAAGTCTATGTTAAAGCAGTGATTAAATATGTTTATGTATTTCAAAAGAATAAAGCCTGACATTGGTTAATGGTCTCATGTTATTAATGAATATATAAATTGATACAACCTTCCTGGACAGCATTTTGTCTTTTCTTTGACTCTGCAATTACACTTTTTCTAAGAAACTAATCAGGCAAAATCATTCCAAAACTGTATGTCTAACAGTGTTTGCTGTTGTCTATAACCACAAGAAAAAAAGAAAATAACCTAAAGGTCTATTAATAATGAAATAAACTTTGGTTATTGCATGCAAAGGAATATATTACGAATCTATTAAGAAAGTGAATGTTTCAACTTTTATTTTCTGTCATGAAGTGAGATCCACATTATTGTCAATTAAAATGTAGGTTTCTAAAAAGGAAATTATACATTTAATAATAAATATATGCATGTATGTGCATGTGTGTGTATACACAGAAAAAGCCTGAAAGGATATATCCCAAAAATAAGGTAACAGGTTATCTCTAGGTGATGACATTATAGTTGATTTTCATTTTTTAATATTTACTAGAATTTGTGTTTTCATATT
>JAZHEH010002233.1:0-71240 GCA_036589455.1 Ateles fusciceps
TTTTATAGCAGAGTAGAAACAAGGTTGTGTTTATTGTAAAACAAAGTACAGGTAAATGGAATGTATATTTTGTAACAGAGAAAAAATTGAGGGTGTATAATTTTTATAACAGTGTAGAAATAGAGGGTGTATTTATTTTAAAACAGAGTACACCCAGAGTGTATATATTTTTTAAAACAGAGTATATAGTGAGGGTGAATATTTTTAATAACAGAGTAGAAACAGATCTTTTGTTTATTCTAAAACAGAGTACAGGTAGAGGGAGTATATTTTTTATAACAGAGTAGAAATTGAGGGTGTATAATATTTATAACTGTGTAGAAATAGAGGTGCATTTATTTTAAAACAGAGTAAATGTAGACGGTGTATATTTTTTATAACAGAGTACAAATAGAAGTAGTATTTGTTTTAAAATAATAAAACAAGAGGATATATATGTATTTTAAAACAGAGTACTAAATGAGGGTGAATATTTTTTATTACAGAGTAAAAACAGAGGTTTTGTTTATTTTAAAACAGAGTACAGGTAGAGGGAGTATATTTTTTATAACAGAGTACAAATTGAGGGTGTATAATTTTTATAGCAGTGTAGAAATAGGGGGTCTATTTGTTTCAAAACAGAGTACATATATAGGGTGTATATTTTTTATAACAGAGTACAAATAGAGATAGCATTTATTTAAAAACAGAGTGCACCCAGAGGGTATGTATTTTGTATAACAGAGTAAAATGTGTGGGTGAATATTTTTTTAAACCGAGTAGAAACAGAGGTTGTATTTATTTTAAAACAGAGTACAGGTAGAGGGAGTATATTTTTTATAACAGAGTAAAAATAGAGGCAGTATTTATTTTAAAACAGAGTACTCCCCGTTGGGTATGTATTTTTTATAACAGGGTACAAAGTGAGGGTGAATATTTTTTATAACAGAATAGAAACAGAGGCAGTGTTTATTGTAAAACAGAGAACAGGTAGAGGGAGTACATTTTCTATAACAGAGTACAAACTGAGGGTGTAAAATGTTTATAACAGTGTGGAAATAGAGGGTGTATTTATTTTAAAACAGAGTACATGTAGAGGGAGTATATTTTTTATAACAGAGTAAAAAGAGAGATAGTATTTATTTTAAAAGAGAGTACAAATAGAGGGTATATATATTTTACAACAGAGTATTAATGAGGGTGAATATTATTTATTAGAGAGTAGAATCAGAGGTTGTATTCATTTTAAAACAGAGTACAGGTAGAGGGAGTATATTTTTTATAACAGAGTACAAATAGAGATAGTATTTATTTTAAAAGAGATTACACCTAGAGGGTATATATATATAAAAACAGAGTACAAAATGAGGGTGAATATTTTTTATTACAGAGTAGAAACCGAGGTTGTATTTAAATTAAAACAGAGTACAGGTAGAGGGAGTATGTTTTTTATAACAGAGTACAAATTGAGGGTGTATACTTTTTATAACAGTGTAGAAATAGAGGGTGTATTTATTTTAAACAGAGTACACCCAGAGGGTATATATTTCTTATAACAATGTACAAAGTGAGGGTGAATATTTTTTATTACAGAGTAGAAACAGATGTTGTGTTTAATGTTAAACAGAGTACAGGTAGAGGGGGTTACATTTTTTATAACAGAGAACAAATTGAGGGTGTATAATTTTTATAACAGTGAAGACATAGAAGGTGTATTTATTTTAAGACAGAGTACATGTAGAGGGTGTATATTTTTTATAACAGAGTAAAAATAGGGATAGTATTTATTTTAAAAGAGAGTACAACAAGAGGGTATATATATTTTAAAACAGAGTACTAAATTAGGGTAAATAATTTGTATTACAGAGTAGAGACAGAGGTTGTATTTATTTTAAAACAGAGTAAGGTAGACGAGTATATTTTTATAACAGAGTACAAATTCACGGTGTAAATTTTTATAGCAGTGTAGAAAGGGGTGTATGTAAAAATACGAAGGGTGTAATTTATAAACAGGGTAAGGGAGTATTTCTTTAAAAAGTACAGAGGGGTATATATTTTATAACAGAGTACAAATAGAGATACATTTATTTAAACGAGGACAGAGGGTATGTATTTTCTAACAGAGTAAAATGTGTGGGTGAAATTTTAAACCAGTAGAAACAGAGGTTGTATTTATTTTAAAACAGAGTACAGGTAGAGGGAGTATATTTTTTATAATCGAGTACAAATAGACGTAGTATTTATTTTAAAACAGAGTACACCCAGAGGGTATATATTTTTTATAACAGAGTAAAAAGTGAGGGTGAATATTTTTTATAACAGAGTAGAAACAGAGGATGTGATTATCGTAAAAGAGAGTACATTTAGAGGGAATATATTTTTTATAGTAGAGTACAAATTGAGGGTGTAAAATTTTTATAACAGTGTAGAAATAGAGGGTGTATTTATTTTAAAACAGAGTACATGAAGAGGGTGTATATTTGTTATAATAGGGTACAAATAGAGATAGCATTTATTTTAAAAGAGAGTACAACTAGTGGGTATATATATTTTATAACAGAGTACTAAATGAGGGTGAATAATTTTTATTACACAGTAGAAACAGAGGTTGTATTTATTTGAAAACAGTGCAGGTAGAGCTAGTATATTTTTTATAGCAGAGTACAAATTGAGTGTGTATACTTTTAATAACAGGGAAGAAATATTTGGTGTATTTATTTTAAAACAGAGTACATGTCTAGGGTTTATATTTTTTATAACAGAGAACAAATAGAGATAGTATTCATTTTAAAACAGAGTACACCCAGAGCGTATATATTTTTTATAACAGAGTACAAAGTGAGGGTGAATAATTTTTATAACAGAGTAGAAACAGGGGGTTGTGTTTATTGTAAAACAGCGTAGAGATGCAGGGAGAATATTTTTTATAACAGAGTACAAATTGAGATTGTATAATTTTTATAACAGTGTAGAAATAGAAGGTGTATTTATTTTAAAACAGAATACATCTAGAGGGTGTATATTTTTTATAACAGAGTACAAAGAGATAGTATTTATTTTTAAAGAGAGTACAACTAGAGGGTATATGTATTTCAAAACAGAGTACTAAATGAGGGTGAATATTTTTTATTACAGAGTAGAAACAGAGGTTGTATTTATTTTAAAACAAAGTACAGGTAGAGGGAGTATATGTTTTGTAACAGAGTACAAACTGGGAGTGTATAATCTTTATAGCAGTGTAGAAATAGGGGGTGTATTTGTTTTAAAACAGAGTATATGTACAGGGTGTACATTTTTTATAACAGAGTACAAGTAGATTTAGTATTTATTTTAAAACAGAGTACACCTAGAGGGTATATATTTTTTATAACAGAGTACAAAGTGAGGGTGAATAGTTTTTATAACAGAGTAGAAACAGAGGTTGTGTTTATTGTAAAACAGAGTACAGGTAGAGGGAGTATATTTTATATAACAGAGCACAAATTGAGATTGTATAATTTTTATAACAGTGTAGAAATAGAGGGTGTATTTATTTTAAAACAGAGTACATATAGAGGGTGTATATTTTTTATAACAGAGTTCAAATAGAGATAGCATTTATTTTAAAAGAGAGTACAACTAGAGGGTATATATATGTGAAAACAGAGTACTAAATGAGGGTGAATATTTTTTATTACAGAGTATAAACAGAGGATGTATTTATATTAAAAGAGAGTACAGGTAGACCGAGTATATTTTTTATAACAGAGTACAAATTGAGGGTGTATAATTTTTATAGCAGTGTAGAAAAAGGGGGTGTATTTGTTTTAAAACAGAGTACGTATATAGGGTGTATATTTTATTATAACAGAGTACAAATAGTGGTAGTATTTCTTTTAAAACAGAGTACAGCCAGAGGGTATATATTTTTTATAACAGAGTACAAATAGAGATGGCATTTATTTAAAAACAGAATGCACCCAGAGGGTATGTATTTTGTATAACAGAGTAAAATGTGTGGGTGAATATTTTTTAAACCGAGTAGAAACAGAGGTGGTATTTATTTTAAAACAGAGTACAGGTAGAGGGAGTATATTTTTATAACACAGTAAAAATAGAGGCAGTATTTATTTTAAAACAAGTATCCCGTTGGGTATGTATTTTTATAACAGGGTACAAAGTGAGGGTGAATATTTTTTATAACAGAGTAAAACAGAGGCAGTGTTTATTGTAAAACAGAGAACAGGTAGAGGGAGTAATTTTTATAACAGAGTACAAACTGAGGGTGTAAAATGTTTATAACAGTGTGGAAATAGAGGGTGTATTTATTTTAAAACAGAGTACATGTAGAGGGAGTATATTTTTTATAACAGAGTAAAAAGAGAGATTGTATTTATTTTAAAAGAGAGCACAAATAGAGGGTATATATATTTTACAACAGAGTATTAATGAGGGTGAATATTATTTATTAGAGAGTAAAATCAGAGGTTGTATTCATTTTAAAACAGAGTACAGGTAGAGGGAGTATATTTTTTATAACAGAGTACAAATAGAGATAGTATTTATTTTAAAAGAGTTACACCTAGAGGGTATATATATATAAAACAGAGTACAAAATGAGGGTGAATGTTTTGTATTACAGAGTAAAACCGAGGTTGCATTTAAATTAAAACAGAGTACAGGTAGAGGGAGTATGTTTTCTATAACAGAGTACAAATTGAGGGTGTATACTTTTTATAACAGTGTAGAAATAGAGGGTGTATTTATTTTAAACAGAGTACACCCAGAGGGTATATATTTCTTATAACAATGTACAAAGTGAGGGTGAATATTTTTTATTACAGAGTAGAAACAGAGGTTGTGTTTAATGTTAAACAGAGTACAGGTAGAGGGGGTTATATTTTTTATAACAGAGAACAAATTGAGGGTGTATAATTTTTATAACAGTGAAGACATAGAAGGTGTATTTATTTTAAGTAGAGTACATGTAGAGGGTGTATATTTTTTATAACAGAGTAAAAATAGGGAGAGTATTTATTTTAAAAGAGAGTAAAACAAGAGGGTATATATATTTTAAAACAGAGTACTAAATTAGGGTAAATAATTTTTATTACAGAGTAGAGACAGAGGTTGTATTTATTTTAAAACAGAGAACAGGTAAAGGCAGTATATTTTTTATAACAGAGTACAAATTCAGGGTGTATAATTTTTATAGCAGTGTATAAATAGGGGGTGTATTTGTTTTAAAACACAGTACATCTATAGGGTGTATATTTTTTATAACAGAATACAAATAGTGGTAGTATTTATTTTAAAACAGAGTACACCCAGAGGGTATACATTTTTTATAGGAGAGTACAAATTGAGGGTGAATATTTTTTATGACAGAGTAGTAAACAGACGTTGTGTTTATTTTAAAACAGAGTTGAGGTAGAGGGAGTGTATTATATATAACAGAGTACAAATTGAGTGTGTATAATTTTTATGACAGTGTAGAAATAGAGGGTGTAATTATTTTAAGCAGAGTACTTGTAGAGGGTGTATATTTTTTACAACAGAGTAAAAATAGAGATAGTATTTATTTTAAAAGAGAGTACAACTAGAGGGTATATATATTTTAAAACAGAGTACTAAATGAGGGTGAATATTTTTTATTACAGAGTAGAGAAGAGGTTGTTTTTATTTTAAAACAGAGTACAGGTAGAGGGAGTATATTTTTTTAGCAAAGTACAAATTGAAGGTGTATAATTTTTATAACAGTGTGGAAATATTTGGTGTATTTATTTTTAAACAGCGTACATATATAGGGTGTATATTTTTTATAACAGAGAACAAACAGAGATAGCATTCATTTTAAAACAGAGTATACCCAGTGGGTATTTATTTTTTATAACACAGTACAAAGTGAGGGTGAATATTTTTAATAACAGAGTGGAAACAGAGGTTGTGTTTATTGTAAAAGAGTGTAGAGGTACAGGGATAATATTTTTCATAACAGGGTACAAGTTGAGATTGAATAATTTTTATAACAGTGTAGAAATACAGGGTGTATTTATTTTAAAACAGAGTACATGTAGAGGGTGTATATTTTTTATAACAGAATACAAATAGAGATAGTATTTATTTTAAAAGAGAGTACAACTAGAGGGTATATATATTTTAAAACAGAGTACTAAATGAGGGTGAATATTTTTATTACAGAGGAGAAACAGAGGTAGTATTTATTTTAAAACAGAGTACAGGTAAAGGCAGTATATTTTTTATAACAGAGTAAAAATTGAGGGTGTATAATTTTTATAGCAGTGTATAAATAGGGGGTGTATTTGTTTTAAACCAGAGTACATCTATAGGGTGTATATATTTTATAACAAAGTACAAATACTGGTAGTATTTATTTTAAAACAGAGTACACCCAGAGGGTATGTATTTTTTATAACAGGGTACAAACTGAGGGTGAATATTTTTTATAACAGAGTAGAAACAGAGGTTGTGTTTATTGTAAAACAGAGTACAGGTAAAGGGAGTATATTTTTTATAACAGAGTACAAATTGATGGTGTATAATTTTTATAACTGTGTAGAAATAGAGGGTGTATTTGTTTTAAACAGAGTACAGGTTTAGGGTGCATATTTTTTGTAACAGAGTACAAATAGAGATAGTATTTATTTTAAAAGAGAGTACAACTAGAGGGTATATATATGTGAAAACAGAGTACTAAATGAGGGTGAATACTTTTTATTACAGAGTAGAAACAGAGGTTGTATTTATTTTAAAGCTGAGTACAGGTAGAGGGAGTATATTTTTTATAGCAGAGTAAAAATTGAGGGGGTATAATTTTTATAAAAATGTAGAAATAGAGGGTGTATTTATTTTAAAACAGAGTACATGTAGAGGGTGTATATTTTTTATAACAGAGCACAAATGGAGATAGTATTTATTTTAAAATAGAGTACAACTAGAGGCTATATGTATTTCAAAACAGAGTACTAAGTGGGTGTGAGTAATTTTTATTACAGATTAGAAAGAGAGTTTGTATTTACTTTAAAACAGATTACAGGTCGATGGAGTACATTTTTTATAACAGAGTACAAATTGAGGGTGTATAATTTTTATAACAGTGTAGATATAAGAGGTGTATTTGTTTTAAAATAGAGTACAGGTATAGGTTTTATATTTTTAATAACAGAGTACAAATAGAGGTAGTATTTATTTTAAAACAGAGTACACCCAGAGGGTATATATTTTTTATAACAGAGTAGAAAGTGAGGGTGAATATTTTTTATAACAGAGTAGAAACAGACGTTGTGTTTATTTTAAAACAGAGTACAGTTAGAGGGAGTATATTTTTTATAACAGAGTATAAAGTGAGTGTGCATATTTTTTATAACAGAGAAGAAACAGAGGTTGTGTTTATTGTAAAACAGAGTACAGGTAGAGGAAGTATATTTTTCATAACAGAGCACAAATTGAGGGTGCATAGTTTTATAACAGTGTAGAAATAGAGGGTGTATTTATTTTAAAACAGAGTATATGTAGAGGGTGTATATATTTTATAACAGAGTACAAATAGGGATAGTATTTATTTTAAAAGAGACTACAACTAGAAGGTATATATATTTTAAAACAGAGTATAAATGAGGGTGAATATTTTCTATTACACTGTAGAAAGGGAGGTTGTATTTATTTTGAAAGGGAGTACAGGTAGAGGGAGTACATTTTTTGTAACAGTACAAATTGAGCGTGTAACATTTTTAGCAGTGTAGAAATGGGGGTTTATTTGTTTTAAAACAGAGTACATGTAAAGGGTGTATATTTTTTATAACAGAGTACAAATAGAGGTAGTATTTATTTTAAAACAGAGTACAACCAGAGGGTATATATTTTTTATAACAGAGTAAAAAGTGAGGGTGAATATTTTTTACAACAGAGTAGAAACAGTGGTTGTGTTTATTGTAAAACTGAGTACAGGTGGAGGGAGTATGTTTTTTATAAAAGAGTACAAATTGAGGGTGTATAATTCTTATAACAGTGTAGAAATAGAGGGTGTATTTATTTTAAAACAGAGTACATGTATAGGGTGTATATTTTTTATAACAGAGTACAAATAGATATAGTATTTATTTTAAATGAGAGTATAACTAGAGGGTATACACATTTTAAAACAGATTAGTAAATGAGGCTGAATATTTTTTATTACAGTGTAGAAACAGAGCTTGTATTTAAATTAATCATAGTACAGGTAGAGGGAGTATATTTTTTATAACAGAGTACAAATTGAGGGTGTGTAATTTTTACAGCAGTGTAGAAATAGGGGGTGTATTTGTTTAAAAACAGAGTATATGTATAGGGGGTATATTTTTTATAACAGAGTACAAAGACAGGGAGTATTTATTTTAAAACAGAGTACACCCAGAGGGTATATATTTCTTATAACAGAGTACAAAGTCAGGGTGAATATTTTTTTAACAGAGTAGAACCAGACGTAGTGTTTATTGTAAAACAGAGTACAGGTAGAGGGAGTGTATTTTTTTTAACAGAGTACAAATTGAGGGTATATGATTTTTAAATCACTGTAGAAATAGGGGGTGTATTTGTTTTAAAACAGAGTACATATATAGGGTGTATATTTTTTATAACAGAGTACAAATAGCGGTAGTATTTATTTTAAAACAGAGTACAACCAGAGGGTATATATTTTTCATAACAGAGTAAAATGTGAGGGTGAATATTTTTTATAACAGAGTAGAAACCGAGGTTGCGTTTATTGTAAAACAGAGTACAGTTAGAGGGAGTATATTTTTTATAACAGAGTACAAATTGAGGGTGTATAATTTTTATAACAGTGTAGAAATAGAGGGTGTATTTATTTTAAAACAGAGTACATATGGAGGGTGTACATTTTTTATAACAGAGTAAAAATAGAAAAATTATTTATTTTAAAAGAGAGCACATCTAGATTGTATATATATTTTACAACAGAGTCCTAAATGAGGGTGAATATTTTTTATAACAGTGTAGAATTAGAGGATGTATTTATGTTAAAACAGAGTATATGTAAAATGAGTATATTTTACAAAATAGAGTACAAATAGAGTTTGTACAAAACAGAGTACAAAATAGAGTTTACAAAACAGAGTACAAAATAGTGTTTATAATTTTTCTAAAATGCTTTATTGTGAGTGTGTATATTTTGTATACCAGGGGATAAAATATGGGTGTATATATTTTATAACAGTGTACAAATAGAGTGTGTATATGTTTTATAACAGAGTAGAAATAGAGTGTGTATTTTTTATAGCAGAGTAAAAAGAGATTCCGTACATATTTTATAATAGTGTACACAGAGAATGTGTATGTATTTTGTAACAGAGTACAAATAGAAGGTTTACATTTTTTGTAAAAGACCAGTTTTTGATGGAGTATATTTTTATAACAGAGTAAAAATTGTGGGTGTATATTTTTTATAATAGAATACAATTAGAGGGTGTATGTTTTGTATAACAGAGTACAAACAGACGGAGTATAGTTTGTATTACAGAGTATAAATAGAGTGCGTCTATTTTTTATAAAACATTTTGCTAGTGTGTATATTCTATATAACCGAGTAGACAGACAGGGTGTATATTTTTCATAACAGAGTACAAATAGAGGGTTTATATTTTTTATAAAGATACTTTGGAAGTTTGTATGATTTTAGAAAAGACTACAAGTAGATGGTTTGAATGTTTTAACACACAGTACAAATGTTTTTTATAACCGAGTAAAAATAGAGGGTTTATATTTTTAAGAAAAGACTATTTTGTGAGTATGTATATATTTGATAACAGAGTACTAATAGAGTGTTCATCTTTTTTATAACACAGTAGAAATAGATTGTGTATATATTTTATAACAGTACAAATAGAGAGTTTATATATTTTATAAAAGACTATTGTGTGAGTGTGTATATGTTTTATAACAGGGCACAAACGGTGTACATTTTTTATAACAGAGTAAAATAGAGGGTGTATATTTTCTGCAACAGAGTACACATAGAGTGTGTATTTTGTATAACAGTGTAGAAATAGAGGGTGTATATTTTTTCTAAGAGTGTACCTATAGAGGGTGTATGTGTTTTATAACAGAGTGGAAAAAGAGGGTTTACATGTTTTGAAAAAGGCTATTTTTTGCTTTGTATATTTTTATAACAGAGTAAAAACTGGGGGTGTGTATTTTCTATAACAGAGTACAAATAGAGGATTCATATGTTTATAAAAATATTTTGCAAGTGTGTATATATTTATAACCGAGTAAAAGAGAGGGTTTACATATTTTACAACAGAGTACAAATAGAGGGTGTGTATTTTTTATAACAGAGTACAAATAGAGGGTATATCATTTTATGACTGAGTACATCTAGAGGGTGCCTATTTTTTAAAACGGAGAACATACAGAGGGTGCATATTTTCCATAAAAGACTATATTTTGAGTGTGTACATCTTTTCTAACAGAGAACAAACAGAAGGTGAATATGCTGTATAACAGAGTACAAATAGTGTGTTTATATAGAGTTAAAGGACTATTTTGAGAGTGTGTATATTTTTTATGCCAGAGTACAAATAGAGGGTGTATATATTTTCTTACACTATACAAATAGAGGGTGTATATTTTTTATAACAGAGTACAAATACGGCTGTATTGTTTTCATAACAGTGTTAAAATAGAGGCTGTACATATCTTATAATAGAGTACAAGAGAGTTTGGATATTTTTTATCCCAGAGTACAAATAGGGGTTTCTATTTTTTATTAGACTATTTTGTGAGTGTATTTATTTTTTTTCTAACAGAATACAAAGAGAGGGTTTATATTTTTTTAAAAGAGAATACAAATAGAAATGAACACAGAAAATTCACAGTTGATTGACAAGAATGAGGATCAGTTCTTAAGAATTAAAATGTCACCGAATCCTTGATTACTACAAGAATGCTCCAGTGGACACAGATCACTCATTCTAACTTCATCAGCTACAGCACTTCAAGGGAGACAAGATTTTCAAAATACAGAGCTAAAACTGTCCCTGCTTTAAGTGCGATAGCACTTAAAGCAGGGACAGTTTTAGCTCTGTACTTTGAAAAAGTTGTGTGCTCTACCAAGTAAAAGCTACTTTTGTTGTTCCTTTTGGTCCCCAGGAGAAATGGGAGTCCTTTTCAGAGAGCATGGGAGAAGACATGAGTCCTTTGCAGTCCTCTTGTCTGCCTCTGAGGGTGAAATGAGAGAGTAGGAAGCATTTTGGGGTGTGGCCAGGCACACAGTTAGGCTCGGTGCAGAGCAGAGCTGCTGTCCTGGTGGTGTGGCCCCAGTCATCATGAGCCATGTCTGAAAGAATTAATCCCATTTCATATGCAAGCATGCTCTCTGTCTGACTGTGCTGTTGTTTTGAATGAGAGCATCCTTGACAGTGCTTTCACCTGACTAATTGTGTTCTATGTCATCATGCGTGGGCTTGAGTAGGAGGCAGGGTTAGGGAAGAAGGAGGGAGAATGGATGTGTGAATTAGGGAAAGCTGTCTCTTCCTTTGGAGCATGGATGGGTTCCAAGCCCCCACTCACCGTCTCCGCTGGGTATCTTTGTGCGGGCCACAGCCTGTGCCACATGAAGCATCAGCCCTGGTTGGGAATAGAGTCTACGGGGGAAGAGTTTAGAGCTTCATCAAAGAAGCACCTCTCTTTTTTTTCCTTTTTTTTTTTTGCATTTTTTTTTTTATTGCATTTTAGGTTTGGGGGTACATGTGAAGAACATGGAAGATTGTTGCATAGGTACACACATGGCAGTGTGATTTGCTGCCTTCCTCCCCATCACCTATATCTGGCCTTTCTCCCCATGCTATCCCTCCCCCAACTCCCCACCCCCCACTATCCCTCCCCTTTTCCCCGACAGACCCCAGTGTGTGATACTCCCCTCCCTGTGTCCATGTGTTCCCATTGTTCAACACCCACCTATGAGTGAGAACATGCGGTGTTTGATTTTCTGTTCCTGTCTCAGTTTGCTGAGAATGATGGTTTCCAGGTTCATCCATGTCCCTACAAAGGACACAACTCATCGTTTTTGATGGCTGCATAATATTCCATGGTGTATATGTGCCACATTTTCCCTGTCCAGTCTATCATCGATGGGCATTTGGGTTGGTTCCAGGTCTTTGCTATTGTAAACTGTGCTGCAATGAACATTCGTGTGCATGTGTCCTTATAGTAGAACGATTTATAGCACCTCTCTTAAGTGACCTCCATTTAACTTAGCTGCCGGTCTCCATTCCTTCTGCAAAACATACTACTGGCAACTACTGCTGCATGTTCTGGTTATTGTTGTCTTACATGACACTCTAATTTGGTTCCCTCCATTTGGACTGAAAGCATACCAAGAGCCAGTTGCATGAATTCCTAAACTTGTTTGGACCAGTTAAATGTGTTATCGTAATTGAGAAATTTAATTGTTACATAAATGAAATATGAGTGAGAAAAATAGATGACTGACATTCACTGAGTACTTACTGTGCATTAGGTACATTTAAGAGAGTAAAAATACAAGGTTTATATTTGTTATGAAAAACTATTTTGTGAGTGTGTATATTCTTTATAACAGAGTACAAATAGAGGGTGTATATTTTTTATAAGAGAATACAAAGAGTGGGTGCATATTCTTTTAAACAGAGTAAATAGATAGGGTTTATATTCTTTATAGCAGAGTACAGGTAGAAGGTGTATGTCTTTTACAAATGACAATTTTGTGAATGTGTATATATTTTATAACCGAGTACATATAGAGGGTGTATATATTCAATACCAGCACAAAGAGAGGGTTTCTATTTTGTATAGAAGAAAATGTTCTGAATAGGTATATAATTAATAAGTGTGAAAATAGAGGGAGTATATATTTTATAAGAGAGTACATAGAGAGGTTGTATACACTTTATAACAGAGTACAATTAGTGGGATTCTATTTTTATAAAATCCATTATGTGAGTGTGTATAATTTTTATTACAGAGTAGAAATAGAGGGTGTACATTTTGTATCACAGAGTGCAATAGAGGATGTATATATTTTATAACACAATACAAAAAGAGGGTGTATATATTTTATCACAGAGCACAGTATAGGGTTTGTATTTTTTATAAATGACAATTTCGTGAGTTTGTATATTTTTTAAAACAGAGTACAAAGAGACGGTGTTTATCTTTATTGCAGAGTACAAATACAGGGTGTATATTTTTTATAAGAGAGCACAAATTGAGGGTATATCTTTTTATGACAGAGTACATATAGAGGGTGCATATTTTTCATAGAAACTATTTTTCGAGTGCTTATATCTTTTCTAAAAGAGAACAAACAGATGGTGAATATGTTTTCTAAAAGAGTACAAAGAGAGTGTTTATATATTTTTAAAGGACTATTTTGTGAGTGTGTATATTTTTTATGCCAGAGTACAAATAGAGGGTGTATATATTTTATGACACTGTACATATGGAGGGTGTATGATTTTATAACAAAGTACAAATAAAGTGTATATATTTTTACAGCAGAGTACAAATAGTGGGTGTATATATTTTATAAGAGAAAAAAACAAAGGGTGTATATATTTTATAGCAGAGTAAAAATGAAGGGTGTATATTATTTATAACAGAGTAAAAATAGAGGATTTATATTATTTTAAAAGACTAGGTTGTTAGTGTGCATATTTTTTATAACAGATTATAAATACAGGGTGTTTATTTTTTATAACAGAGTACAATATAGGGTGTATATAATTTCTTATACAGTACAAAGAGAGGGTGTATATACTTTATAAGAGAATACAGTATAGGGTTTCTCCTTGTTGTAAAATACTTTATAGTGAGTGTGTATATTTTTTATAACAGAGTATAAATTGTGGGTGTATATATTTTCTAAGAGCGTTCAAATAGAGTGAGAATATTTTTTATAACCGAGTAGAAACAGAGTGTGTATTTTTTATAACAGAGTTAAAATTGAGGGCATATATATTTTATGATAGTGTACATAGAGAATGAGTATATATTTTATAACTGAGTAGTAATAGAGGGATTTTTTTTTTTTTGGTGAAAGTCAAATTTTTGACTGAGTACATTTTTATGAGAGAGTAAAAATTGTGGGTGCATATTTTTTCTAACAGAATAAGCAGGGAGGGTGTGTATTATTTATAACAGAGTAAAAATAGAGGATTTATATTTTTTTAAAGCACTAGGTTGTGAGTGTGTATATTTTTTATAACAGATTATAGATAGAGGGTGTTTATTTTTTATAACGGAGTACCATAGAAGCTGTATATAATTTCTTACACAGTACAAAGGGAGAGTGTATTTACCTTATAACGGAGTACAAAATAGGGTTTATACTTTTTGTAAAATGCTTTATTGTGAGTGTGTATATTTTGTATACCGGAGGATAAAATATGGGTGTATATATTTTATAACAGTGTGCAAATAGACTATGTATATGTTTTATAACAGAGTAGAAATAGAGTGTGTATTTTTCATTGCAGAGTAAAAAAGAGAGGCCGTACATATTTTATAATAGTGTACACAGAGTATGTGTATGTATTTTGTAACACAGTACAAATAGAAGGTTTACATTTTTGGTAAAAGTCCAGTTTTAGATGGAGTATATTTTTATAACGAGTAAAAATTGTGGGTGTATATTTTTCATAATAGAATAAAATTAGAGGGTGTATGTTTTGTATAACAGAGTACAAACAGACGGTGTATAGTTTGTATTACAGAGTATAAATAGAGTGCGTCTATTTTTTATGAAAACTTTTGTTAGTGTGAATATTTTATATAACCGAGTAGAAAGAGAGGGTGCATATTTTTCATAACAGAGTACAAATAGAGGCTTTATATTTTTTATAAAGACACTTTGGAAGTTTGTATGATTTTGGAACAGAGTACAAGTAGACGGCTTGCATGTTTTAAAATACAGTACAAATAAAGGGTGTATTTTTGTATAACAGAGTAAAAATAGAGGGTTTATACATTTAAGAAAAGACTATTTTGTGAGTATGTATATATTTGATAACAGAGTACTAAAAGAGTGTTCATCTTTTTTATAACACAGTAGAAATAGATTGTGTATATATTTTATAACAGTACAAATAGAGAGCTTATATATTTTATAAAAGACTATTGTGTGAGTGTGTATATGTTTTATAACAGGGCACAAACGGTGTACATTTTTTATAACAGAGTAAAATAGAGGGTGTATATTTTCTGCAACAGAGTACACACAGAGTGTGTATTTTGTATAACAGTGTAGAAATAGAGGGTGTATATTTTTTCTAAGAGTGTACCTATAGATTGTGTATGTATTTTATAACAGAGTGGAAAAAGAGGGTTTACATGTTTTGAAAAAGTCTATTTTTTGCTTTGTATATTTTTATAACAGAGTAAAAACTGGGGGTGTGTATTTTCTATAACAGAGTACAAATAGAGGATTCATATGTTTATAAAAATATTTTGCAAGTGTGTATATATTTATAACCGAGTAAAAGAGAGGGTTTACATTTTTTACAACGGAGTACAAATAGAGGGTGTGCATTTTTTATAACAGATACAAAAGGAAGTAGTATTTATTTTAAAAGTGAGTACACATGGAGGGTATATATTTTATATAAAAGAGTACAAAGTGAGGGTGAATATTTTTTATAACAGAGTAGAATCACAGGTTGTATTTACTTTAAAACAGAGTACCGGTTGAGTTAGTATACTTTTTATAACAGAGTACAAATTTAGGGTGTATAATTTTTACAACACTGTAGAAATAGAAGGTGTATTTATTTTAAATCAGAGTACATTTAGAGGGTGTATATTTTTTATAACAGAGTACAAAATGTGGTGGCATTTATTTTAAAACTGAGTACACATGGAGGATATATATTTTGTACAAGAGAGTACAAATTGAGGGAGAATATTTTCTATAACAGAGTAGAATCACAGGTTGTATTTACTTCAATACAGAGTACCGGTAGTCTGTGTCTATATTGTATAACAGAGTACAAGAGGAGGAAGTATTTATTTTAATACGGAGTACACATGAATTGTATATAGTTTATATAAGAGAGTAGAATGTGAGGGTGAATATTTTCTATAACAGACTAGAACCACAGGTTGTATTTACTTTAAAAGAGAGTACAGGTAGAGGGTGTATATTTTTTATAACAGAGTACAAAAGGAGGTAGTATTTATTTTAAAACTGAGTACACATGGAGCGTATATATTTAATATAAGAGAGTACAAAGTGCGGGTGAATATTTTCTATAACACAGTAGAATCACAGGTTGTATTTATTTTAAAACAGAGTACCGGTAGAGGGAGTATATTTTTCATAACAGAGTACAAATTTAGGGTATATAATTTTACAACAATGTAGAAATAGAGGGTGTATTTATTTTAAAAAAGAGTACATTTAGAGGGCTTATATTTTTTGTAACAGACTACAAGAGGAGGTACTATTTATTTTAAATCTGAGTACCCATGGAGGGTACATATTTTATATAAGAGAGTACAAAGAGAAGGTGAATATTTTCTACAACAGAGTAGAATCACAGGTTGTATTTTCTTTAAAACAGAGTAGTGGTAGAGGGAGTATATTTTTTATAACAGAGTACAAATTTTCGGTGTATAATTTTTACAACAGTGTAGAAATAGAAGGTGCATTTATTTTAAAACAGAGTACATTTTGAGGGTGTTTAATTTTTATAACAGGGTACAAAAAAGAGGTACTATTTATTTTAAAACAGAGTATTTATGGAGGGTATATATTTTATATAAGAGCGTACAAAGGGAGGGAGAATATTTTCGATAACAGAGAAGAATCACAGGTTGCATTTACTTTAAAACAGAGTACATGTAGTCTGTGTCCATTTTGTACAACAGAGTACAAGAGGAGGTAGTATTTATTTTAAAACTGAGTACACATGGAAGGTATATTTTTTATAAAAGAGAGTGCAAAGTGAGGGTGAATATTTTCTATAACTGAGTGGAATCACAGGTTGTATTTACTTTAAAAGAGAGTACCGGTAAAGGGAGTATATTTTTTATAACAGAGTACAAATTTAGGGTGTATAGTTTTTACAACAGTGTAGAAATAGAAGGTGTATTTATTTTAAAACAGAGTACATTTAGAGGGTTTATATTTTTTATAACAGAGTACAAGAGGAGGTAGTATTTATTTTAAAACTGAATACACATGGAGGGTATATATTTTATATGAGAGAGGACAAAGTTATTGCGAATATTTTCTGCAACAGAGTAGAAACAGAGGTTGTATTTACTTTAAAACAGAGCAACAAAAGAGGGAGTATATTTTTTATAACAGAGTAAAAATTTAGGGTGTATAAGTTTTACAACAGTGTATATATAGAAGGTGAATTTATTTTAAAACAGAGCACATTTAGAGAGTGTATATTTTTTATAACAGAGTACAAAAGGAGGTAGCATTTATTTAAAAACTGAGTACACATGGAGGGTATATATTTTATATAAGAGAGTACAAAGTGAGGGTGGATATTTTCTATAGCAGAGTAGAATCACAGGTTGTATTTACTTTAAAACAGAGTACTGGTAGAGAGAGTGTATTTTTTATAACTGAGTACATATTTAGGGTGTATAATTTTTACAACAGTGTAGAAATAGAAGGTGTATTTATTTTAAAACAGAGAATATTTAGAGTATTTCTAGTTTTTTTAGCAGAGTACAAAAGGAGGTAGTATTTATTAAAAAACAGAGTACACATGGAGGATGTATATTTTATATAAGAGAGCACAAAGTGAGGGTGAATATTTTCTATAACAGAGTAGAATCACTGGTTGTATTTACTTTAAAGCAGAGTACCGGTGGAGGGAGTGTATTTTAAATAACAGAGTGCAAATTTAGGGTGTATATTTTTTACAACAGTGTAGAAATAGAAGTTGTATTTATTTTAAAACAGAGTACATTTAGAGGGTGTATATTTTTTATAACAGAGTACAAAAGGAGGTAGTATTTATTTTAAAACTGAGTACACATGGAGGGTATATATTTTATATAAGAGAGTAGAAATTTATTGTGAATATTTTCTATAACTGAGTGGAATCACAGGTTGTATTTACTTTAAAACAGAGTACCGAAAGAGGGAGTATATTTTTTATAACAGAGTACAAATTTAGGGTGTATAATTTTTACAACAGTGTAGATATAGAAGGATTATTTATTTAAAAACAGAGTACATTTAGAGGGTGCATATTTTTTATAACAGAGTACAAAAGGAGGTAGTATTTATTTTAAAACTGAGTACAAATGGAGGGTGTATATTTTATATAAGAGTGTACAAAGTGAGGGAGAATATGTTCTATAAGAGAGTAGAATCACAGGTTGCATTTACTTTAAAACAGAGTACCGATAGAGGGAGTATATTTTTTAAAACAGAGTAAAATTTTAGGGCATATAATTTTTAAAACAGTGTAGATATAGAAGGTGTATTTATTTTAAAACCGAGTACATTTAGAGAGTGTATATTTTTTATAACAGAGTACAAAAGGGGGTAGTATTTATTTTAAAACTGAGTACACAAGGAGGGTATATATTTTGTACAAGAGAGTACAGAGTGAGGGTGAATATTTTCAATAACAGAGTAGAATCACAGGTTGTATTTTCTTTAAAAGAGAGTACCGGTAGAGGGAGTATATTTTTTTTAACATATTACAATTTTAGGGGTGTATAAATTTTACAACAGTGTAGAAATAGAAGTCGTATTTATTTTAAAACAGAGTACATTTAGAGGGAGTATATTTTTTATAACAGAGTACAAAAGGAGGTTGTATTTATTTTAAAACAGAGTACAGGTAGAGGGAGTATATTTTTTATAACAGAGTAGAAATTGAGGGGTGTACAATTTTTATAACTGTGTAGAAATAGAGGTGCATTTATTTTAAGACAGTAGAAGTAGACGGTGTATATTTTTATAACAGACTACAAATAGAGATAGTATTTATTTTAAAATCATACAACAAGAGGATATATATATTTTAAAACAGATTACTAAATGAGGGTGAATATTTTTTATTACAGAGTAGAAACAGAGGTTATGTTTATTTTAAAACAGAGTACAGGTAGAAGGAATATATTTTTTATAACAGTACAAATAGAGGGTGTATAATTTTTATAACAGTGTAGAAATAGGGGGTCTATTTGTATCAAAATAGGGTACATATATAGGGTGTATATTTTTTATACCAGAGTACAAAGAGAGGTAGCATTTATTTTAAAACAGAGTACACAAAGAGGGTATGTATTTTGTATAACAGAGTAAAATGTGTGGGTGAATATTGTTTTAAATCGAGTAGAAACAGAGGTTGTATTTATTTTAAAACAGAATACAGGTAAAGGAAGTATATTTTATATAACAGAGTGCAAATAGAGGTAGTGTTTATTTTAAAACAGAGTACACCCAGAGAGTATATATATTTTAATACAGAGTACTAAATTAGGGTGAATATTTTTTATAACAGATTAGATACAGAGGTTGTGTTTATTGTAAAACAGAGTACAGGTAGAGGGAGTATGTATTTTATAACAGAGTACAAATTGAGGGTTTATAATTTTTGTAGCAGTGTAGAATTATGGGGTGTATTTTTTTTAAAAATAGAGTACATGTATGGGGTGTATATTTTTTATAACAGAGAACAAATTGAGCTAGTTTTATTTTAAAACAGAGTACACGCAGAGGGTATATATTTTTTATAACAGAGTACAAAGTGAGAGTGAATATTTTTATAACAGAGTAGAAACAGAGGTTGTGTTTATTGTAAAACAGAGTAAAGGTAGAGGGAGTATATTTTCCATAACAGAGTACAAATTGAGAGTGTATAATTTTTATAACAGTGTAGAAATAGAGGGTGAATTTATTTAAAACAGAGTACATGTAGAGGGTGTATATTTTTTATAACAGAGAACAAATAGAGATAGTATTTATTTCAAAAGAGAGTACAACTAGAGGGTATATATATTTTAAAACAGAGTACTAAATGAGGGTGAATATGTTATATTACAGAGTAGAAACAGAGGTTGTATTTATTTTAAAACAGAGTACAGGTAAAATAGAGTATATTTTACATAACAGAGTACAAATTGAGGGTGTATAATTTTTATTTTTTATTTTTTTGAGGGTGTATAATTTTTATAGCAGTGTAGAAATAGTAATTGTATTTGTTTTAAAACAGAGTACATATATAGCGTGTATATTTTTTATAACAAATAGAGGTAGTATTTATTTTAAAACAGAGTACACATAGAGGGTATATATTTTTTATAACACAGTATAAATTGAGGGAGAATATTTTTATAACAGAGTAGAAAGAGAGGTTAATTTTATTTTAAAACAGAGTACAGTTAGAGGGAGTATATTTTTAATAACAGAGTACAAATTGATGATGTATAATTTTAATAGCAGTGTGGAACTATGTGGTGCAAATGTTTTAAAACAGTACATTTATAGGGTTTGTACATTTTAAAACAGACTAGAGGCAGAGGGAGTATATTTTTTATAACAGAGTTGAAATTGAGGGTGTATAATTTTTATAACTGTGTAGAAATAGAGGTGCATTTATTTTAAAACAGAGTACATGTAGACGGTGTATATTTTTGTAACAGAGTACAAATAGAGATAGTATTTATTTTAAAATAATACAACAAGGGGATATATATATTTTAAAACAGAGTACTAAATGAGGGTGAATATTTTATATTACACAGTAGAAACAGAGGTTATGTTTATTTTTAAACAGAGTACAGGTAGAGGGAGTATATTTTTTATAACATACTACAAATTGAGGGTGTATAATTTTTACAGCAATGTAGAAATAGGGGGTCTTTTTGTTTCAAAACAGATTACATATATAGGGTGTATATTTTTTATAACAGAGTACAAAAGAGAGGTAGCATTTATTTCAAAGCAGAGTACACCCAGAGGGTATGTATTTTGTATAACAGAGTAAAATGTGTGGGTGAATATTTTTTTAAACCGAGTAGAAACAGAAGTTGTATTTATTTTAAAACAGAGTACAGGTAGAGGGAGTATATTTTTCATAGCAGAGTACAAATTGAGGGTGTATAATTTTTATAGCACTGTAGAAATAGGTGGTGTATTTGTTTTAAAGCTGAGTAGATGTATAGGGTGTATATTTTTTATAACAGAGTACAAATAGCGGTAGTATTTATTTGAAAACAGAGTATACCCAGAGGGTGTATATTTTTTTATAACAGAGTACAATGTGAGGGTGAATATTGTTTATAACAGAGTAGAAACGGAAGTTGTGTTTATTGTAAAACAGAGTACAGGTAGAGGGGAGTGTATTTTTTATAACAGAGTACAAATTGAGGGTGTATAATTTTTATAACAGTGTAGAAATAGAGGGTGTATTTATTTTAAGGCAGAGTACATGTAGAGGGTGTATATTTTTTCTAACAGAGTACAAATAGAGATAATGTTTATTTTAAAAGAGAGTACACCAAGAAGGTATATATATTTTAAAACAGAGTCCTAAATGATTGTGAATATTTCTTATTACAGAGTAGAAACAGAGGTTGTGTTTATTTTAAAACAGAGTACAGGTAGAGGGAGTATATTTTTTATAACAGAGTAAAAATTGAGGGTGTATAATTTTAATAACAATCCAAAAATAAAGGGTGTATTTATTTTAAAGCAGAGTACATGTAGACGATGTATATTTTTAATAACAGAGTAAAAATTGAGGGTGTATAATTTTTATAATAGTGTAGAAATAGACGGTGTATTTATTTTAAAACAGAGTATATGTAGAGGGTGTATATTTTTTATAACACAGTACAATTATAGATACTATTTATTTTAAAAGAGAGTACAACTAGAGGGTATATATATTTTAAAACAGAGTACTAAATGAGTTTGAATATTTTTTATTACACAGCAGAAACAGAGGTAGTATTAATTTCAATTCAGAGTACAGGTAGACGGAGTATATTTTTTATAACAGAGTACAAATTGAGGGTGTATAATTTTTATAACAGTGTAGAAATACGGGAATATTTGTTTTATAACAGAGTACATATATTGGGTCTTTATATTTTTATAACAGAGTACAAATTGAGGGTTTATAATTTTTATAGCAGTGTAGAAATAGGGTGTGTATTTGCTTTTAAGCAGGGTACATATTTAGGTGTATATTTTTTATAACAGAGTACAAATAGAGGTAGTATTTATTTTAAAACCGAGTACACACAGAGGTTATATATTTTTCATAACAGAATACAAAGTGAGGATGAATATTTTTTATAACAGTGTAGAAATAGAGATTGTGTTTATTGTAAAACAGAGCACAGGTAGAGGGAGTATATTTTTTATGACAGAGTACAAATTGAGATTGTATAAATTTTATAACAGTGTAGAAATAGAGGGTGTATTTATTTTAAACAGAGTACATGCAGAGGATGTCTATTTTTTATAACAGGGTAAAACTAGGGATAGTATTTATTTTAAAAGAGAGTACAACTAGAGTGTTTATATACTTCAAAACAGAGTAGTAAATGAGGGTGAATATTTTTTATTACATTGTAGAAACAGAGGTTGAATTTAAATTAAACCAGATTACAGGTAGAGTGTATTTTTTAATAACCGAGTATAAATTGATTGTGTGAAAATTTTATAGCAGTGTAGAAATAGTGGGTGTATTTGTTTAAAAACAGAGTACAGGTATAGGATGTATATTTTTTATAACAGAGTACAGATTGATTGTGTATAATTTTTATAGCAGTGTAGAAATAGGGGGGTATTTGTTTTAAAACAGAGTACATATATTTTGTGTATATTTTTTATAACAGAGTACACATAGAGGTAGTATGTATTTTAAAACAGAGTACAGGTAGAGGGTATATATTTTTTATAACAGAGTACAAAGTGAGGGTGAATATTTTTTATGACAGAGTAGAAATATAGTTTGTGTTTATTGTAAAACAGAGTACAGGTAGAGGGAGTATATTCTTTATAACAGAGTACAAATTGAGGGTGTATGATTTTATAACAGTGTAGAAATACAGGGTGTAATTATTTTAAAACAGAGTACAGGTAGAGTGTGTATATTTCTATAACAAGTACAAATAGAGACAGTATTTATTTTAAAAGAGAGTACAACTTGAGGGTATATATATTTTAAAACAGAGTACTAAATGAGGGTGAATATTATTTTTACAGAGTAGAAACAGAGGTTGTATTCATTTCAAAACAGAGTACAGGTAGAGGGAGTATATTTTTTATAACAGAGAACAAATTGGGGGTGTATAGTTTTTATAGCTTTGTAGAAATAAGGGGTGTATTGTTTTAAAACAGAGTACAAATATTGGGTGTATATTTTTTATGACAGAGTACAAATAGAGGTAGTATTTATTTTAAAACAGGGTACACCCAGAGGGTATATATTTTTTATAGCAGAGTACAAAGTAAGGGTGAAAACTTTTCATAACAGAGTAGAAACAGAGGTTGTGTTTATTGTAAAACAGTACAGGTAGAGGGAGTATATTTTCTCTAACAGAGTACAATAGAGGGTGTATAATTTTTATAACAGTGTAGAAATAGAGGGTGTATTTATTTTAAAACAGAGTACCTATAGAGGGTGTTTATTTTTTTTAAAGAGTACAAATAGAGATAGTATTTAGTTTAAAAGAGAGTACAACCAGAGGGTATATATATTTTAAAACAGAGTACTAAATGTGGGTGAATATATTTTTTACAGAGTAGAAAAAGAGGTTGTACTTATTTTAAAACAGAGTGCCGTTAGAAGGAGAATATTTTTTATAACAGAGTACAAATTGAAGGCGAAAAATTTTTATAGCAGTGTAGAAATAGGGGGTTTAAAACAGAGTGCATTCATAGGTTGTATATTTTTTATAACAGTGTACAAATAGAGATAGTATTTATTATAAAACAGAGTACACCCAGAGGGTATATAATTTTTATAAGCGAGTACAAATGGAGGGTGAATATTTTTATAACAGAGTAGAAACAGAGGTTGTGTTTATTGTAAAACAGAGTATAGGTAGAGGGTGTATATTTTTTATAAGAGAGTGCAATTTGAAGGTGTATAATTTTTATAACAGTGTAGAAATATAGGGTGTATTTATTTTAAAACAGTATATTTAGAGTATAAATAGAGATAGTATTTATTTTAAAAGAGAGTACAAGTAGAGGGGATATATATTTTAAAACAGAGTACTAAATGAGGGTGAATATTTTTTAATTACAGAGTAGAAACAGAGATTGTAGTTATTTTAAAACAGAGTACAGGTTGACGGAGCAGATTTTTTATAACAGAGTACAAAGTGAAGGTGAATATTTTTTTTAACAGAGTAGAAGCAGAGGTTGTGTTTATTGGAAAACACTGTAGAGGTACAGGGAATATATTTTTTATAACAGAGTACAAATTGACATTGTATAATTTTTATAACAGTGTAGAAATAGAGGGTGTATTTATTTTAAAACAGAGTATATAGAGAAGGTGTATATTTTTTATACCAGAGTACAAATTGAGATAGTATTTATTTTAAAAGAGGGTACAACTACAGGCTATATATATTTTTAAACAGAGTACTAAATGTGGGGTGAATATTTTATATTACAGAGTATAAACAGAGGTTGTATTTATTTTAAAACACAGTACAGGTAGAGGGAGTATATTTTTCATAACAGAGTACAAATTGAGGGTGTAAAATTTTTATAGCACTGTAGAAAGAGGGGGGTGTATTTGTTTTAAAACAGAGTACATGTTTTGGGTGTATATTTTTTATAACAGAGTAGAAATAGAGGTAGTATTTATTTTAAAACAGAGTACACCCAGAGTATATATATTTTTTATAACAGAGTACAAAGTGAGGGTGAATATTTTTTATAACAGAGTAGAAACAGAGGTTGTGTTTATTGTAAAACAGAATACAGGTGGAGAGAGATCCAAGATGGCCGATTAGCAGCAGCTCAGGATTGTAGCTCCCACTGAAAGAGCAGAGAGTGAGTGGACGCCACATTTTCAGAGGAATTTTCATTGCCCATGGACCAATAGATTCTTGGCAGAGGAGCCCCACGGGTCGCCAGCGCGACCCTTTTGGAGGGCGCGGCCATTTTGCAGGCGCCCCCGACGCGGTGGTTCTCAGTCCAGAGTATATGGGACTCAGTGCCCTTTTGGTTGGCCTTTGGAGCTCCGGGAAAGCAAAGTCTCCCATTCAGCTGATTGAAAAGCGGACTGAAGTGGGGGAACTAGACCGGGAGATTCCCGGGCAGGAAAGCGCCACGAATCTTAACGCAGCTGTTTCAGCTGGTGTAGTGAGTCGCCACAGCGGAAGGCTGGTACCCCCCCTCCACAAAAAAAAATAAATAAATAAAAACAGCAGTTGGAACTGCTGAAGATTGAGAGTTTCACAGCAAGTACAGCTGAACCCGGGAAGGTCCAGCTCTGTGGGGGAGGGGCATCCGCCAAAGGAAAATTAAGAAATAGAAAAAACTTTATTACCAACAAGCTGGACGTCCACTCAGAGACCTAATCTGAAAGTCAGCAATTACACAGACGACAGGTGGACAAATCCACAAAGATGGGAAGAAACCAGCGCAAAAAGGCTGAAAACACCCGAAATCAGAATGCCTCTCCTCCTACAGAGGATTGCAGTGCCTCATCACCAATTGAACAAGGCCTGATAGAAAATGAATGTGAGGAATCAACAGAATCAGGCTTCAGAAGGTGGATAATGAGAAACCTCTGTGAGCTAAAAGAACATGTTCTAGCCCAATGCAAGGAAACTAAGAACCTTGAAAAAAGGTTTCACGAAATGTTCATGAGAATGGACAATTTAAAGAGGAATATAAGTGAATTAATGGAGATGAAAAACACAATACAAGAACTTTGAGAAGTATGCACAAGTTTTAACAGTCGAATTGATCAAGCAGAAGAAAGGATTTCAGAGGTGGAAGACAAACTTAACAAAATAAAACGAGAAGACAAGATTAGAGAAAAAAGGGTAAAAAGGAATGAGCAAAGTCTCCAAGAAATATGGGACTATGTGGAAAGACCTAATCTACGTTTGATAGGTGTACCTGAATGTGACGAAGAGAATGAATCCAAGCTGGAAAATATTTTTCAGGATATTATCCAGGAAAACTTTCCTAACCTAGCAAAGCAAGACAATACCCAACTCCAGGTAATACAGAGAACACCACAAAGATATTCCTCAAAAAGAGCAACCCCAAGGCACATAATCATTAGATTCATCAGGGTTGAAACGAAGGAGAAAATACTATGGGCGGCCAGAGAGAAAGGTCAGGTTACCCACAAGGGGAAGCCTATCAGACTCACAGCTGATCTCTCAGCAGAAACCCTACAAGCCAGAAGAGAGTGGGGGGCCAATATTCAACATCCTTAAAGAAAAGAACTTTCAACCCAGAATTTCATATCCAGCCAAACTAAGTTTCATAAGTGAAGGAAAAATAAATTTTTTTACAAACAAGCAAGTACTCAGAGATTTCATTACCACCAGGCCTGCCTTACAAGAGCTTCTGAAAGAGGCACTATATATAGAAAGGAACAACCAGTATCAGCCACTTCCAAAAACCCATCAGTAAGCTGCATCCAGATCCATCTTACATGCAAGGATATACAGAGACTCAAAACAAAGGGATGGAGGAAGATTTGCCAAACAAATGGAGAGAAACAAAAAAAAAAAAAATAAAAAAAAGCAGTAGTTGCAATTCTCATCTCTGATAAAATAGACTTTAAAGTAATAGAAACCGAAAGAGATAAGAAGGACATTGTATAATGGTAGAGGGATCAATGTAATGGGAAGAGCTAACGACCCTAATTCTATGCGCACCCAATATCGGAGCACCCAGATACATAGGGCAACTTCTTGGTGACTTACAAAGAGACTTGGACTCCCACACAATAATAGTGGGAGACTTTAACATTACATTGTCAATATTGGGCAAATTAATGAGACAGAAGGTTAAGAAGGATACCCGGGAATTGAACTTAAACCTCAAACAAGTAAACTTAATAAACATTTACAGAACTCTCTACTTCAAATCCACAAAACATATATTTTTTTTCAGTACCACATCACATTTATTCTAAAAGTGACCACATGGTTGGGAGTAAATCACTCCCTAGCAATTGCAAAGCATTTCATAGGTTTAAATGAAATATTGGTTGGCTGTTTGTTTGTTGTTTTCCTCCCTTGTTCCTTCCTGTCTCCATTGTATAACACAATCATTAGTATAAAAAAGCTTTTGATGTCCATTTGTAGACTGCATTCTAGCCTGGGCAGTGGAGCAGGATTCTCATTCTCTCTCCCTTTTATTTCTTCTTCTTTTTCTCTTTATTTCATTATTTTTTTCTTCCTTCTTTCTCTTTTTCTCTTTTCTAAAAAAAAAAACCAAAAAGAAAAAAGAAAACCAGAGTACAGGTAGAGGGAGTATATTTTTGCTAACAGAGTACAAATTGAGGGTGTATAATTTTTATAACAGTGTAGAAATAGAGGGTGTATTTATTTGAAAACAGAGTACACGTAGAGGGTGTATATTTTTTATAACAGAGTACAAAGAGAGATAGTATTTATTTTAAAAGAGAGTACAACTAGAGGGTATATGTATTTTAAAACAGAGTACTAAATGAGGGTGGATATTTTTTATTACAGTGAAGGAACAGAGGTTGTATTTATATTAAAGCACAGTACAGGCAGAGAGAGTATATGTTTTATAACAGAGTACAAGTTGAGGGTGTATAATTTTTATAGCAGTGTAGACGTAGGGGGTGTATTTTTTTAAAACAGAGTACACTTTTATTGTGTATATTTTTTACAACAGAACAGAAATACTGGTAGTATTTATATCAAAACAGAGTACACCCAGAGGGTATATATTATTTATAACACAGTACAAAGTGCGGGTGAATATTTTTTATAACAGAGCAGAAACAGAGGTCGTGTTTATTGTAAAACAGAGTACAGGTAGAGGGGGTATATTTTTTATAACAGAGTACAAATTGAGGGTGTAGAATTTTTACAACAGTGTAGAAATAGAGGGGTGTATTTATTTTAAAACAGAGTACATGTAGAGGGTGTATATTTTTTTTAACAGAGTATAGAGTGAGATAGTATTTATTTTAAAAGACAGTGCAACTAGAGGGGTATATACATTTTAAAACAGAGTACTAAATGAGGGTGAATATTTTTTACTACAGAGTAGAAACAGAGGTAGTATTTATTTTTAAACAGAGTACAGGTAGAGGGGAGTATATTTTTTATAACAGAATACAAATTGGGGGGTGCATAATTTTTATTGCAGAGTAGAAAGAGAGGTTGTATTTATTTTAAAGCAGAGTACAGGCAGAGGGAGTATATTTTTTATAACAGAGTACAAATTGGGGGGTGTATAGTTTTTATAGCTTTGTAGAAATAAGGGGGTGTATTTGTTTTAAAACAGAGTACATGTATAGGGTGTATATTTTTTATAACAGAGTACGAAAAGTGGTAGTATTAATTTTAAAACAGAGTAGAGCCAGAGGGTATCTATTTTCTATAAAAGAGTACAATGTGAGGGTGAATATTTTTTTATAACAGAGCAGAAACAGAGGTTGTGCTTATTGCAAAAGAAACTACAGGTAGAGGGAGTATACTTTTTATAACAGAGCACAAAATGAGGGTGTAAAATTTTATACCGGTGTATTATTAGGTGGTGTATTTGTTTTAAAACAGAGTACATCTATAGGGTGTATATTTTTTATAACAGAGTAGAAACAGAGGTTGTGTTTATTGTAAAACAGTTTAGAGGTACAGGGAGTATATTTTTTATAAAAGAGTACAAATTGAGATTGTATAATATTTATAACAGTGTAGAAATAGATGGTGTATTTATTTGAAAACAGAGTACATATACAGGGTGTATATTTTTTTAACAGAGTTCAAATAGAGATAGCATTTATTTTAAAAAGAGAGTACAACTAGAAGGTATATATATTTTACAACAGAGTACTAAATGAGGGTGAATATTATTTTGACAGAGTAGAAACAGAGGTTCTATTCATTTCAAAACAATACAGGTAGAGGGAGCATATTTTGTATAACAGAGTACAAATTGAGGGTGTATAATATTTATAGCAGTGTAGAAATGGGGGGTGTATTTGTTTTAAAACATAGTACATGTACATGGTGTATATTTTTTATAACAGAGTAAAAGCAGAGGTAGTGTTTAGTATAAAGCAGAGTACACCCAGAGGGTATATATATTTTAAAGCAGAGTAAAATTTGAGGATGAATGTTTTTTATAACAAAGTAGAAACAGAAGTTGCGTTTATAGTTAAACAGAGTACAGGCAGAGGGAATACATTTTTTATAGCAGAGTACAATTTGAGGGGTGTATAATTTATATAACAGTGAAGAAATAGAGGGTGTATTTATTTTAAAACAGAGTACATGTAGAGGGTGTATATTTTTTATACCAGAGTAAAAATAGGAATGGTATTTATTTTAAAAGAGAGTACAACTAGAGGGAATATATATTTTAAAGCAGAGTATTAAATGAGGGTGAATATTTTTATCACAGAGTAGAAACAGAGGTAGTATTTATTTTAAAACAGAGTACAGGTAGAAGGAGTATATTTTTTATAACAGAGTACAAATTGAGGGTGTAAAATTTTTATAGCAGTGTAGAATTTGGGGGTGTATTTATTTTAAAACGGACTACATGTTTAGGTGTATATTTTTATAACAGAGTGCAAATAGAGGTAGTATTTATTTTAAAACAGAGTACAGGTAGAGGGTATATATTTTTTATAACAGAGTACAAAGTGACGGTGAATATTTTTTATAACAAGAGTAGAAACAGAGGTTGTGTTTATTGTAAAACAGAGTAGTGAAAGAGGGGAGTTTTTGTTTATAACAGAGTAACAATTGAGAGTGTATAATTTTTATAACAGTGAAGAAATAGAGGGTGTATTTATTTTAAAACAGAGTACTGATAGAGGGCATATATTTTTATAACAGTATAAATTGAGGTTGAAAAATTTTTACAGCAGTGTAGAAATATGGGGTGTATTTGATTTAAAACAGAGTATAGGTTTATGGTGTATATTTTATATAACAGACTAGAAAGAGAGGTAGTCTTTATTTTAAATCAGAGTACATCCAGAAGGTATATATTTTTTATAACAGAGTACAATGTGAGGGTGAATATTTTTTATAACAGAGTAGAAACAGAGGTTGTGTTTATTGTAAAACAGAGTAGAGGTAGAGGGATTATATATTTTATAAGAGAGTACAAATTTAGGGTGTATAATTTTTATAACAGTGTGTAAATAGAGGGTTTATTTTAAAACAGAGTACATGTAGAGGGTGTATATTTTTCATAACAGAGTAAAAATAGGGATAGTATTTATTTTAAAAGGGAGTACAACTAGAGGGTATATATATTTTAAAACAGAGTAATATATGAGGGTGAATAATTTTTATTACAGAGTAGAAACAGAGGTTTTATTTATTTTAAAACAGAGTACAGGTAGAGGGTGTATATTTTTTATAACAGAGTACAACTTGAGGGTTTATAATTTTTATAGCAGTGTAGAAATAAGGGTGTATTTGTTTTAAAACAGAGTACAAGTGTAGGCTCTATATATTTTATAACAGAGGGCAAATAGAGGTAGCATTTTTGTAAAACACAGAACAACCAGAGGGTATATATTTTTATAACTGAGTACAAAATGAGGGTGAATACTTTTTATAACACAGTAGAAACAGAGGTTGTGTTCATTGTAAAACAGAGTACAGGTAGATTGAGTGTATTTTTTATAACAGAGTACAAATTGAGGGTGTATAAATTTTATAACAGTGTAGAAATAGAGGGTGTATTTATTTTAAAACAGAGTACATGTTGACGGTGTATATTTTTTATAACAGAGTAAAAATAGTGATAATATTTATTTTGAAAAAGAGTACAATTAGAGGGTATACATATTTTAAAACAGAGTACAAAATGAGGGTGAATACTTTTTATTACAGTGTTGAAACAGAGGTTGTAATTATTTTGAAACAGAGTACAAGTAGAGGGAGTATATTTTTATAACAGAGTACAAATTGAGGGTGTAAAAATTTATAGCAGTGTAGAAATAGGGGTTGTATTTGTTTAAAAATAGAATACATGTATAGGGTGTATATCTTTTATAACAGAGTACAAATAGAGGTAGTATTTATTTTAAAAGAGAGTACACCCACGGGGTATATATTTTTATAACAGAGTACAAAGTGAGGGTGAATATTTTTTATAACAGAGGAGAAACAGAGGTTGTATTTATTTTAAAAGAGAGTACAGGTAGAGGGAGTATATTTTTTATAAAAGAGTAAAAATTGAGGGTGTAAAATTTTTATAACAGTATAGAAATAGAGGGTGTATTTATTTTAAAACATAGTACATGTAGAGGGTGTATAATTTTTATAACAGAGTACAAAAAGTGATACTATTTATTTTAAAACAGTACACATAGAGACTATACATTTTTTATATCAGAATACAAAGTGAGTGTGAATATTTTCTATAACAGAAGAATCACAGGTTGTATTTATTTTAAAACAGTGTACAGGTAGAGGGAGTATATTTTTCATAACAGAGTATAAACTGAGGGTGTTTAATTATAAAACACTGTAGAAATATAGGGTGTATTTATTTTAAAACAGAGTACATGTAGAGGGTGTATATTTTTTATAACAGAGTACAAAGTCAGCGTGAATATTTTTTATAACACAGTAGAAATAGCGGTAGTATTTATTTTTAAAGAGAGTACACCTAGAGGGTATATATATTTTATACAGAGTACTAAATGAGGGTAAATATTTTTTAAAACAGAGTAGAATGAGAGGTTGTATTTGTGTTAAAACAGAGTACATGTTAAATGAGTATATTTTTCAAAAGAGAGTACAAATTGAGGGTGTATATATTCTATAAGAGAGTAGAAAAAGATGGTGTATTTATTTTGAACAGAGTACATATAGAGGGTGTGTATTTTTTACAACAGGCTATTGTGTTAGTGTGTGTTTATTTTGTATAAAAGAGTAAAAATACAGGCAGTACATTTTTTTTACCAGAGTACATATTGAGGGTGTATATATTTTATAAGAGAGTAGAAAATGATGGTGTATTTATTTTAAACAGAATACATGTAGAGTTTGTACATTTTTTAATAACACTGTGCCAATTGAGGGTGTATATGTTTTTATAACAGAGTAGAAATAGTGGGTGCATTTATTTTAAAACAGTGTTATATATGCAAGGTGTATGTTTTGTATAAAACAGTAAAAAGTGGGGTTTTCGTGAGGGTGTATATTTTTTATAACAGAGTAAAATTTGAGGGTGTATATATTTTACAACAGTGTAGAAATAGAGGGTGTATTTATATTAAAACAGTGTTTGTATAGAGGGTGAATATTTTGTATAATACTATGCAAATTGAGGGTGTATATTTTTTATAGCAGAGTAAAAATTGAGGGTGTATGTTTTTTAAAACAGAGTACAAATGTAGGGTGTATATATTTTACAACAGAGTAGAAATAGATGGTGTATTTATTTTAAAACAGAGTACATGCAGTGGGTTTATATTTTTTAAGACGCAGTAAAATTGATAGTGTATATTTTTTATAACAAAGTAGACATAGAGGATGTATTCATTTTAAAACAGAGTATATGTAGAGGGTGTATATTTTTTATAACAGAGTACAAATTGAAGGCGTATATTTTTTATAACAGAGGACACGTGGAGGGTGTATATTTTTTAGAACAGAGTAGATATAGAAGATATATTTATTTAAAAACTGAGTACATGCAGATAGTGTATATATTTTACAACAGAGTACAAATTGAAGGTTTATATTTTTTAAAACAGAGAAGAAAAAGAGGTAGTATTTATTTTAAAACACAGCACAGGTTGAGGGTGTATATTTTCTATAACAGAGTACAAATTGGGGTGTAAATTTTTTATAACAGAGTAGAAATAGGGGTTGTATTTGTGTTAAAACAGAGTACATGTAGAGGGAATATATTTTTTATAATGGAGTAGAAATAGATTGTGTATTTATTTTAAAACAACGTACATTTAGAGGCTGTATATTTTTTATAACACTGTACAATTTGTGGTGGTATGTTTTTTATAACGGAGTAGAATTAGAGGCTCTATATATTTTAAAACAGAGCACACTTAGAGGGTGTATATTTTTTATGACAGAGTAGAAATAGTGGGTGTATTTATTTTAAAACAGTACATGTAGAGGGAGTATGTTTTTTATAACAGAGTACAAATGAGGTTTTATATTCTTTATAACAGAGTAGAAATAGAGGGTGTACTTATTTTAAACAGAGTACATGCAGAGGGTGTATATTTATTATAACAGTAAAAAATGAGGGTGTATA
The DNA here is from genome assembly GCA_036589455.1 of Ateles fusciceps. Lineage (NCBI taxonomy): Eukaryota > Metazoa > Chordata > Mammalia > Primates > Atelidae > Ateles > Ateles fusciceps. The sequence continues at coordinate 33,443 of JAZHEH010002233.1, forward strand.
TTTTATATAACAGAGTAGAAATAGAGTTAGTATTTATTTTAAAGCAGAGCACAGATATAGGGAGTACAATTTTTATAACTGAGTAAAAATTGAGGGTGTGTATTTTTATAAAAGAGTAGAAGTAGAGGGGATATTTATTTTAAAACAGAGTACATGTAGAGGTATATTTTTTATAACAGTGTAGAAATCGATGGTGTGTGTATTTAAAACAGAGCACATGTAGAGGGAGTATATTTTTTATATCAGAGTACAAATAGAGGGTGTATATTATTTATACCACAGTAGAAGTAGAGGGTGTATTTATTTTAGAACTGAGTACATGTAGAGGGGGGTATATTTATTATAACAGAGTAGATATTGGGGGTGTGAATTTTTTATAACTGAGTAGAATTAGAGGGTATATTCATTTCAAAACAGAGTACATATGGGAGGTGTATATTTTTATAACTCTGCAAATTGAATGTGTATATTTTTTATAACAGTAGAAACAGAGGATGTTTTATTTTTAAACAGAATGCATGTACAGGGAGTATATTTTTTATAGCACTGTGCAAATTGAGTGTGTATATATTTCATAACAGATTATGAACTGAAGGTTTATATTTTTTAAAACAGAGTACATGTGGAGGGTGTATATGTTTCATAACAGAAAAGAAATAGATGGTGTATTTATTTTAAAAGAGAGTACATGCAGTGGGTGTAGACTTTTTATAACAGTGAACGTTGAAGCTGTATATATTTATAACAGAATTGAAATAGAAGTAGTGTTTGTTTTAATACAGAGTACACATTGGTGTGTATATTTTTTATATCTGCATAAGAAGTGAGGGTGTATATTTTTTATAACAGAGAAGAAATAGAGGGTAAATTTATTTTAAAACAGAGTAGATATAGAGGGTGTATATTTTTTATAACCGTACAAATTGTGGGTGCATATTTTTTATAACAGAGTACAAATAGAGGCAGTATTTATTTTAAAACAGAGTACACCTAGAGGGTATATATTTTTTATAACAGAGAAGAAAATGACGGTGAATATATTTTATACCAGATTAGAAACAGAGGTTGTATTTATTTTAAAACAGAGTACAGGTAGAGGGAGTATCTTTTTATAACAGAGTACAAATTGAGGGTGTATAATTTTTATAACAGTGTAGAAATAGAGTTTGTATTTCTTTTAAAACAGAGTAGATGTAGAGGGTGTATAATTTTTATAACAGAGTACAAATAGAGGTAGTATTTATTTTAAAACAGGGTACATCTAGAGGGTATAAATTATTTATAACAAGAACACAAACTGAGGGTGAATAATTATTATAACAGAGTAGAAACAGAGGTTGTATTTATTTTAAAACAGAGGACATGTAAAAGGGAGTGTATTTTTCATAACAGACTACAAATTGAGGGTTCATATTTTGTATAACACGTAGATATAGACGGTGTATTTATTTTAAAAAAGAGTACATGCAGAGGGTGTATATTTTTATAACACAGTAAAAATTTGTGGGTGTATGTTTTTTATAACAGAGTGTAAATATAGGTAGTATTTATTTTAAAGCAGAGAATATGTAAAGGGGGTATATTTTTTAATAAAAGAGTAGAAATAGAGACAGTATTTATTTTAAAAGAGAGTACACCTAGAGGGTATATATATTTTAAAGCAGAGTACTAAATGCGGGTGAATATTTTTTATAACAGAGTAGAAAGAGAGGATGTATTTATGTTAAAACAGAGTACATGTAAAAGGAGTATATTTTTCAAAACAGAGCACAAATTGCGGGTGTATATTTTTCATGACAGAGTAGAAGTGGAGGGTGTATTTATTTTAAAACAGAGAACATGCAGAGGGTGTATATTTTTTATAACAGAGTACAATTGGCGGATGTATATTTTTTATAACAGTGTAGAAATAGAGGGTGTATTTATTTTTTAAACAGGGTACATTTAGAGGGTGTACATTTTTTATAACAGATAAAAATAGAGATGGTATTTACTTTAAAACAGAGTACAGGTAGAGTGTATATCTTTTTTATAACAGTGTATAAAGTGAGGGTGTATATTTTTTTATAACCGAGTAGATATAGAGGTTGTTTTTATTTTAAAACAGAGTACACATAGAGGGAGTATATCTTTTATAACAGAGTACAATCTGAGGATATACTTTTTATGACAGTGTAGTAAGAGACAGTGTATTTATTTTGAAACGAGTACATTTAGAGGGGAGTATATATTTTATAGCAGAGTACAAACTGAGTGTGTATGATTTTAATAACATTGTAGAAATAGAGGGTGTATTTATTTTAAATCAGAGTACATGTAGAAGGTGTATATATTTTATAACAGAGTACAAATTAGTTGTGTATATTATTTAAAACAGAGTACATGTCTAGTGTGCATATTTTTTATAACATAGTAAAATTTGAGGTGTGCATGTTTTTTATAACAGAATACAAATAGAGATAGTATTTATTTTAAAACAGATTAAACCTAGAAGGTATATACACTTTAAAACAGAGTACTAAATGAGGGTGAATATTTTTATAACAGAGTGGAAATAGGGGATATATTTATTTCAAAACAGAGTAAATGTAAAAGGAGTGTATTTTTTATAACAGTACAAATTGAGAGTGTATATATTCCATAACATAGTAGAAATAGAGGGGTGTATTTATTTTAAAAGGAGCACATATAGAGGGTGTATATTTTTTATAACACAGTAGAAATTGAGGGTGTATATTTTTTAAAACAGAGTACAAATAGAGGTAGTATTTATTTTAAAGGAGAGTACACTTAGAGGGTATATTATTTTTATAATAGAGTAAAATGTGAGGGTGAATATATTTTATAATAGAGTAGAAACAGAGGTTGTATTTATTTTAAAACAGAGCACATGTAGAGGGAGTATATTTTTTATAACAGAGTAGAAATAGAGGGGTGTATTTATTTTAAAAAAAAGAGTACATGTAGAGGGTGTATATATTTTATAACACAGTACAAATTGAGGGTGTATATTTTTTATACCAGAGTAAAAATAGAGGTAGTATTTATTTTAAAACAGAGTACATCTAGAGAGTGTGTATTTTTTAAAACACTGTATAAAGTGTGGGTGTGTATTTTTTATTTTTTATTTTTTATTTTTTTTTCATAAAGCAAGATGACCAGATCCTTCACAGACTTGTTCTTATCAGCCTCTGCCTTTTGCCTTAAGGTCTCGATAATGGAATGGTCAGGGCTAAAATTCCATTAAATAGGTACTATCATTAGCTCCATCTGGTGGATGCTTTTGAGTTGTCTGAACATTTAAGCATATCAAATTTTTTTTTTTTTAAAGAGAAAAAGAGAAAGAAGGAAGAAAAAAAGAATGAAATAAAGAGAAAAAGAAGAAGAAAAAAACAAAAAGGGAGAGAGAACGGGAATCTTGCTCTATTGCCCAGGCTAGAATGCAGTCTAGAAATGGATATCAAAAGCTTTTTTATACTAATAATTGTGTTATACAATGGAGACAGGAAGGAATAAGGGAGGAAAATAACAAACAAACAGCCAACCAATATTTCATTTAAACCTATGAAATGCTATGCAATTGCTAGGGAGTGATTTACTCCCAACCATGTGGTCACTTTTAGAATAAATGTGATGTGTTACTGAAAAAAAATGTATTTTTGTGGATTTGGAGTAGAGAGTTCTGTAAATGTTTATTAAGTTTACTTGTTTGAGGTTTAAGTTCAAATCCCGGGGTATTCCTTCTTAACTTTCTGTCTCATTAATTTGTCCAATATTGACAATGTAATGTTAAAGTCTCCCACTATTATTGTGTGGGAGTCCAAGTCTCTTTGTAAGTCACCAAGAAGTTGCCCTATGTATCTGGGTGCTCCTATATTGGGTGCGCATAGACTTAGTGTCGTTAGCTCTTCCCGTTACATTGATCCCTCTACCGTTATACAATGTCCTTCTTATGTCTTTCAGTTTCTATTACTTTAAAGTCTATTTTATCAGAGATGAGAATTGCAACTACTGCTTTTTTTTTTTTGCTCTCCATTTGGTTGGCAAATCTTCCTCCATCCCTTTGTTTTGAGTCTCTGTATATCCTTGCATGTAAGATGGATCTGGATGCAGCTTACTGATGGGTCCTTTGAAGTGACTGATACTGGTTGTTCCCCTCTATACATAGTGCCTCCTTCAGAAGCTCTTGTAAAGCAGGCCTGGTGGTAATGAAATCTCTGAGTACTTGCTTGTTTGCAAAAAATTTTATTTTTCCTTCACTTATGAAACTTAGTTTGGCTGGATATGAAATTCTGGGTTGAAAGTTCTTTTCTTTAAGGATGTTGAATATTGGCCCCCACTCTTCTGGCTTGTAGGGTTTCTGCTGAGAGATCTGCTGTGAGTCTGATAGGCTTCCCCTTGTGGGTAACCTGACCTTCTCTCTGGCCGCCTGTAGTATTTTCTCCTTCGTTTCAACCCTGATGAATCTAATGATTATGTGCCTTGGGGTTGCTCTTTTTGAGGAATATCTTTGTGGTGTTCTCTGTATTTCCTGGACTTGAATGTTAGTCTGCCTTGTTAGGTTAGGAAAGTTTTCCTGGATAATATCCTGAAAAATATTTTCCAGCTTGGATTCATTCTCTTCGTCACATTCAGGTACACCTATCAAACGTAGATTAGGTCTTTTCACATAGTCCCATATTTCTTGGAGACTTTGCTCATTCCTTTTTACCCTTTTTTCTCTAATCTTTATCTTCTCGTTTTATTTCATTAAGTTGGTCTTCGACCTCTGAAATCCTTTCTTCTGCTTGATCAATTCGACTTGTTAAAACTTGTGCATACTTCTCGAAGTTCTCGTATTGTGTTTTTCAGCTCCATTAATTCACTTATATTCCTCTTTAAATTGTCCATTCTCAGGAACATTTCGTGAAACCTTTTTTCAAGGTTCTTAGTTTCCTTGCATTGGGCTAGAACATGTTTCTTTTAGCTCACAGAAGTTTTCTCATTATCCACCTTCTGAAGCCTGATTCTGTTGATTCCTCACATTCATTTTCTTATCAGGCCTTGTTCAATTGGTGATGAGGCACTGCAATCCTCTGTAGGAGGAGAGGCATTCTGATTTCGGGTGTTTTCAGCCTTTTTGCGCTGGTTTCTTCCCATCTTTGTGGATTTATCCACCTGTCGTCTGTGTAATTGCTGACTTTCAGATTAGGTCTCTGGAGTGGACGTCCAGCTTGTTGGTTATAAAGTTTTTTTCTATTTCTTAATTTTCCTTCGGTGGATGCCCCCTCCCCCCACAGAGCTGGACCTTCCCGGGTTCAGCTGTACTTGCTGTGAAACTCTCAATCCTCAGCAGTTCCAACTGCTGTTTTTTGTTGTTGTTGTTGTTGGGGGGGGGGGCCAGCTTTCCCCTGCGGCGACCCACTACGCCGGCTGAAACAGTGGCGTTAAGATTCGTGGCGCTTTTCTGCCCCGGGAATCTCCCGGTCTGGTTCCCCCACTTCAGTCCGCTTTTTAATCAGCTGAATGGGAGACTCTGCTTTCCCGGAGCTCCAAACGCCAACCAAAAGCACTCAGTTCCGTATACTCCAGACTGAGAACGGCCGCGTCAGGGCGCCTACAAAACGGCCGCGCCCTCCAAAAGGGTCGCGCTGGCGACCCGTGGGGCTCCTCCGCCAAGAATCTCTTGGTCCGTAGGCTATGAAAATTCGTCTGAAAATGTGGCGTCCACTCACTCTCTGCGCTTTGAGTGGGAGCTACAATCCTGAGCTGCTGCTAATCGACCATCTTGGATCTCTCTCCGGGGTGTGTATTTTTTATAACCGAGTAGATATAGAGGTTGTTTTTATTTTAAAGCAGAGCACATATAGAGGGAGTATATTTTTTATAACAGAGTAAATTTGGAGGATGTATATTTTTTATAATAGTGTAGAAAAAGAGGGTGTATTTATTTTAAAACAGAGTACATTTAGAGGGTGTATATTTTTTATAACAGAGTACAAATTGAGGTAGTATTTATTTTAACACAGAGTACATGAAGAGTGCATATATTTTTTATAATAGCATATAAAGTGTGGGTGTATATTTTTTATAACCAAGTAGATATAGAGGATGTTTTTGTTTTAAACCGGAGTACATGTAGAGGGAGTATATTTATTATAACAGAGTACAATTGGAGGATGTATATTTCTTATAACAGTGTAGAAATAGTGGGTGTATTTATTTGAAAACAGAGTATATTTAGAGGATGTATATTTTTTATAACAGAGTACAAATTGGTTGTGTATATTATTTAAAACAGAGTAGAAGTGTATGGTGTATATTTTGTACAACATAGTATAAATTGAGGGTGTATATTTTTTATATCAGAGTACAAATATAGATAGTATTTATTTTGAAAGACACTACACCTAGAGGGTATACATTTTTTAAAACAGAGTAATAAATGAGGGTGAATATTTTTAATAACAGAGTAGAAATACAGGATCTATTTATGTTAAACAGGGTACATGCAATGGGAGTATACTTTTCATAACGGAGTACAAATAGAGGGTGTATATTTTTTATAAAAGTGTAGAAATAGAGGATGTATTCATTTTAAAACAGAGTACATGTAGAGGGTGTAAATTTTTTATAACAGAGTGCAAATAGAGGTAGTATTTATTATAAAACAGAGTACAGGTAAGAGTGTATATATTTTTTATAACAGTGTATAAAATGAGGGTATATATTTTGTATAACAGAGGATAAAATATGGGTCTATATATTTTATAATAGTGTACAAATAGAGTGTGTATATACTTTATAACAGAGTAGAAATAGAGTGTGTATTTTTCATTGCAGAGTAAAAAGAGAGGCCGTACATATTTTATAATAGTGTACACAGAGAATGTGTATGTATTTTGTAACATAGTACAAATAGAGGTTTATTTTTTTTGTAAAAGTCAAGTTTTTGAAGGAGTATATTTTAATAACAGAGTAAAAATCGTGGGTGTATATTTTTTATAATAGAATACAATTTGAGGGTGTATGTTATGTATAACAGAGCACAGAGGGTGTATATTTTTTATTACAGAGTATAAATAGAGTGCGTCTATTTTTTATAAAAATTTCTTAGTGTGTATATTTTATATAACCGAGTAGAAAGAGAGGGTGCATAGTTTTCATAACAGAGTGCAAATAGAGGGTTTATATTTTTTATAAAGATACATTGGATGTTTGTATGTTTCTAAAATAGAGTACAAGTAGATGGTTTACATGTTTTAAAACATAGTACAAATAGAATGTGTATTTTTTATAACAGAGTAAAAATAGAGGGTTTATATTTTTAAGAAGACTATTTTGTGAGTATGTATATATTTGATAAGAGAGTATTAATAGAGTGTTCATATTTTTTGTAACACAGTAGAAATAGATTGCGTATATATTTTATAACAGTACAAATAGAGAGTTTATGTATTTTATAAAAGACTATTGTGTGAGAGTGTATATTTTTTATAACAGGGTACAAATGGTGTACATTTTCTATAACAGAGTACAATAGAGGGTGTATATTTTCTACAATAGAGTACACATAGAGTGTGTAATTAGCATAACAGTGCAAAATAGAGGGTGTATAATTTTTATAAGGGTGTACCAATAGAGGGTGTATATATTTTATAACAGAGTGGAAATAGAGGGTTTATATGATTTGCAAAAGTCTATTTTTTACTTTTTATATTTTTATAACAGTAAAAATTGGGGGTGTATATTTTCTATAACAGAGTACAAATAGAGGATTCATATGTTTATAAAAATATTTTGCAAGTGTGTATATATTTATAACCAAGTAAAATAGAGGGTTTACATTTTTTACAACAGAGTACAAATAGAGGGTGTTTATTTTTCATAACAGAGTACCAATAGAGGGTATATCATTTTATGACTGAGTACATATAGAGGATGCCTATTTTTTAAAACGGAGAACATACAGAGGGTGCACATTTTCCAGAAAAGACTATTTTTTGAGTGTGTACATCTTTTCTAACAGAGAACAAGCAGAAGGTGAATATGCTGTATAACAGAGTACAAATAGTGCATTTACATATAGTTAAAGGACTATTTTGAGAGTATGTATATTGTTTATGCCAGAGTACAAATAGAGGGTGTGTATATTTTCTCACACTGTACAAATAGACTGTGTATATTTTTTATAACAGAGTATAAATACGGCTGTATGGTTTTCATAACAGTGTTAAAATAGACGGTGTATATATCTTATAATAGTGTACAAGAGCGTTTGGATTTTTTTATACCAGAGTATAAATAGGGGGTTTATATTTTTTATTAGACTATTTTGTGAGTGTATTTATTTTTTTTCTAACAGAATACAAAGAGAGGGTTTATATTTTTTTAAAACAGAATACAAATAGAAATGAACGCAGAAAATTCACAGTTGATTGACAAGAATGAGGATTAGTTCTAAAGAATTAAATTGTCAACGAATCCTTGATTACTAAAAGAATGCTCTAGTGGACACAGATCACTCATTCTAACTTCATCAGCTACAGCACTTCAAGGGGAGACAAGTTTTTCAAAATACAGAGCACTTAAAGCAGGGACAGTTTTAGCTCTGTACTTTCAAAAAGTTGTGTGCCCTACCAAGTAAAAGCTACTTTTGTTGTTCCTTTTGGTCCCCAGGAGAAATGGGAGTCGTTTTCAGAGAGCATGGGAGAAGACATGAGTCCTTTGCAGTCCTCTTGTCTGCCTCTGAGGGTGAAATGAGAGAGTAGGAAGCATTTTGGGGTGTGGCCAGGCACACAGTTAGGCTCGGTGCAGAGCAGAGCTGCTGTCCTGGTGGTGTGGCCCCAGTCATCATGGGCCATGTCTGAAGGAATTAATCCCATTTCATATGCAAGCATGCTCTCTGTCTGACTGTGCTGTTGTTTTGAATGAGAGCATCCTTGACAGTGCTTTCACCTGACTAATTGTGTTCTATGTCATCATGCGTGGGCTTGAGTAGGAGGCAGGTTTAGGGAAGAAGGAGGGAGAATGGATGTGTGAATTAGGGAAAGGTGTCTCTTCCTTTGGAGCATGGATGGTTTCCAACCCCCGACTCACACTCTCAGCTGGGTATCTTTGTGTGGGCCACAGTCTGTTGCACATGAAGCATCAGCCCTGGTTGGGAATAGAGTCTACGGGGGAGAGGTTAGAGCTTCATCAAAGAAGCAACTCTCTTAAGTGAACTCCCTTTAACTTATCTGCTGGTCTCCATTCCTTCTTCAAAACATACTACTGGCAACTACCGCTGCATGTTCAGGTTATTGTTTTCTTACGTGCCACTCTTATTTGGTTCCCCTCCATTTGGACTGAAAGCATATCAAGGGCCAGTTGCGTGAATTCCTAAACTTGTTTGGACCAGCTAAATGTGTTATTGTAATTGAGTAATTTGTTACATAAATGAAATATGAGTGAGAAAAAATAGATGACTAACATTCACTGAGTACTTACTGTGCATTAGGTGTATTTAAGAGATTAAAAACACAAGGTTTATATTTGTTATGAAAGACTATTTTGTGAGTGTGCATATTCTTTGAAACAGAGTACAAATAGAGGGTGTATATTTTTTATAACAGAGTACAAATAGAGGGGTAGTATTTAAACAGAGTACTCTTAGATAGTATGTATTTTTTAAAACAGAGAAGAAAATGAGGGTGAATATTTTTTATAAGAAAGAAGAAATAGATGTTGTATTTATTTTAAAACAGAGTACATGTAAAGGGAGTATATTTTTTATAACAGAGTACAATTTGAGTGTGTACATTTTTTAAAACAGTGTAGAAATAGAGAGTGTATTTATATTAAAACAGAACACATGTAGAGGGAGTAAATGTTTTATAACAGAGTGGAAAGAGACGGTGTAGCTATTTTAAAACACAGTACATGCAAAACGTTTATATATTTTATAACACAGTAAAAATTGAGTGTGAATATTTTCTCTAACAGAGTACAAAGAGAGGTAGTATTTATTTTAAACCAGAGTGCACCTAGAGTGCATACATTTTTTAAAACAGTGTATAATGTGTGGGTGTGTATTTTTTATTACACGGTAGAAAAAGAGGTTTTTTTTTTTAAAACAGAGTACAGGTAGTGGGAGTATATTTTTTATAACAGAGTACAAATTGAGGGTCTATAATTTTTACAGCAGTGTAGAAATAGGGAGTGTATTTGTTTTAAAACAGAGTAAAAATATATTATGTATATTTTTTATAACAGAGAACAAATAGAGGTAGTATTTATATTAAAACAGAGTACATCCAGAGGGTATATGTTTTTTATAACAGAGTACAATGTGAGGGTGAATATTTTTTATAACGGAGTAGAAACAGACGTTGTGTTTATTTTAAAACAGAGTAGAGGTAGAGCGAGTATATTTTTTATAACAGAGTACAAATTGAGGGTGTATAATTTTTATAACAGTGTAGAAATAGAGAGTGTACATATTTTAAAACAGAGTACATGTAGAGGGTATATATTTTTTATAACAGAGTACAAATAGAGATAGTATTTTTTTAAAAGAATACAACTAGAGGGTGTATATATTTTAATACAGAGTACTAAATGAGGGTGAATATTTTTTATTACAGAGTAGAAACAGGTTTTATTTATATTAAAACAGAGTACAGGTAGAGGGATTATATTTTTTATAACAGAGTACAAATAGAGGTTGTATAATTTTTATACCATTGTAGAAATAGGGGAGTATTTGTTTTAAAACAGAGTATATTTATACGCTGTATATTTTTTATAACAGACTACAAAAAGAGGTAATATTTATTTTAAAACAGAGTACACCCAGAGGGTATATACTTTTTATAAGAGAGTACAAAGTGAGGTGAATATTTTTTATAACACAGTAGAAACAGAGGTTGTGTTTATTGTAAAACTGAGTACAGATAGAGGGAATATATTTTTTATGACCGAGTACAAATTGAAGGTGTATAATTTTTATAACAGTGTAGAAATAGAGGTTGTATTTATTTTAAAACAGAGTACAGCTAGAGGGTGTATATTTTTTAAAACACAGTACAGATAGAGATATTATTTGTTTTAAAAGAGAGTACAACTACAGTGTATATATATTTTAAAACAGAGTACTAAATGAGGGTGAATATTTTTATTACAGAGGAGAAACAGAGGTAGTATTTATTTTAAAACAGAGTACACACGGAGGGTATGTGTTTTATATAGGAGAGTACAAAAATGAGGGTGAAATATTTTCTATAACAGAGTAGAATCTCATGTTTTATTTACTTTAAAACAGAGTACGGGTAGAGGGAGTATACTTTTTATAACAGAGTACAAGTTTATGGTGTAAAATTTTTCAACAGTGTAGAATTAGAAGGATTATTTATTTTAAAAGAGAGTACATTTAGAGGGTTTATATTTTTTATAACAGGGTAGAAAAGGAGGTAGTATTTATTTTAAAACTGGGTACACATGGAGGGTATATATTTTATATAAGAACTGAAACACATTTACAAGAAAAAACAAACAAGCCCATTCAAAAGTGGGCGAAGGATATGAACAGACACTTTACAAAAGAAGACATACATGAAGCCAACAAACATATGAAAAAATGCTCATCATCACTGGTCATTAGAGAAATGCAAATCAAAACTACATTGAGATACCATCGCACGCCAGTTAGAATGGCGATCATTAAAAAATCTGGAGACAACAGATGCTGGAGAGGATGTGGAGAAATAGGAACGCTTTTACACTGTTGGTGGGAGTGTAAATTAGTTCAACCATTGTGGAAGACGGTGTGGCGATTCCTCAAGGACCTAGAAATAGAAATTCCATTTGATCCAGCAATCCCATTACTGGGTATATATCCAAAAGACTATAAATCGTTCTACTATAAGGACACATGCACACGAATGTTCATTGCAGCACAGTTTACAATAGCAAAGACCTGGAACCAACCCCAAATGCCCATCGATGATAGACTGGACAGGGAAAATGTGGCACATATACACCATGGAATATTATGCAGCCATCAGAAACGATGAGTTTGTGTCCTTTGTAGGGACATGGATGAACCTGGAAACCATCATTCTCAGCAAACTGACACAGGAACAGAAAATCAAACACCGCATGTTCTCACTCATAGGCGGGGTGTTGAACAATGGGAACACATGGACACAGGGAGGGGGAGTATCACACACTGGGGTCTGTCGGGGGGGGAAAAAGGGAGGGAGAGTGGGGGGTGGGGAGTTGGGGAGGGATAGCATGGGGGAGAAATGCCAGATATAGGTGATGGGGAGGAAGGCAGCAAATCACACTGCCATGTGTGTACCTATGCAACAATCTTCCATGTTCTTCACATGTACCCCCAAACCTAAAATGCAATAAAAAAAAATAATAATAATAATATTAACCAAAAAAAAAAAAAAAAGAAAGTACAAAGTGAGGGTGAATGTTTCCTATAACAGGGTAGAATCACAGGTTGTATTTAATTTAAAACAGAGAAAACGTAGAGGGTGTATATTTTTTATAACAGAGTACAAAAGGAGGTAGCATTTGTTTTAAAACTGAGTACACATTGAGGGTATGTATTTTATAAAAGAGAGAACAATTTGAGGGTGAATATTTTCTATAACAGAGTAGAATCACAGGTTGTATTTACTTCAAAACAGAATGCCGGTAGAGGGTGTATGTTTTTTATAACAGAGTACAAAGGAGGTAGTATTTATTTTAAAACTGAGTAAACATGGAGGGTTCATATTTTATATAAGAGAGTACAAAGTGAGGGTGAATATTTTCTATAACAGAGTAGAATCACATGTTGTATTTACTTTAAAACAGAGTACCATTATAGAGAGTGTATTTTTTATAACTGAGTACAAATTAAGGGTGTATAATTTTTACAACAGTGTAGAAATAGAAGGTGTATTTATTTTAAAACAGAGAATATTTAGAGTATTTGTATTTTTTTTAACAGAGTACAAAAGGAGGTAGTATTTATTTTAAAACAGAGTACACATGGAGGGTATATATTTTATATAAGAGAGTACAAAGTGAGGGTGAATATTGTCTATAACAGAGTAGAATCACACTTTGTTTTTACTTTAAAACAGAGCACTGGAAGAGGTTGTATATGTTTTCTAACAGTAAAAAAGGTGGTAGTATTTATTTTAAAACTGAGTACACACAGAGGGTATATATTTTATATAAGAGAGAACAAAGTGTGGGGGAGTATTTTGTATAACAGCATAGAATCACAGGTTGTATTTACTTTAAAACAGAGTACCGGTAGAGGGAGTATATTTTTTATAACAGAGTACAAATTTAGGGTGTATAATTTATGCAACAGTGTTGAAATAGACGGCTTATTTATTTTAAAACTGTGCACATTAAGAGGGTGTATATTTTTTATAACAGAGTAAAACAGGAGGTAGTATCTATTTTAAAACTGAGTACACATGGAGGGCATGTATTTTATATAAGAGAGTACAAAATGAGGGTAAATATTTTGTATAGCAGAGTAGAATCACAGGTTGTATTTACTTAAAAACAGAGTACAGGTTGAGGGTGTATATTTTTTATAACAGAGTGCAAAAGGAGGTAGTATTTATTTTAAAACTGAGTACACATGGAGGGTATATATTTTATATAAGAGAGTACAAAGTGATGGTGAATATTTTCTATAACAGCGTAGAATCAAAGATTGTATTTAGTATAAAACAGAGTTCCGGTATAGGGAGTATATCTTTTATAACAGGGTAAAAATTTTGGGTGTATAATTTTTACAACTGTGTAGAAATAGAAGGTGTATTTATTTCAAAACAGAGTACATTTAGAGGGTGTACATTTTTTATAACAGCATACAAAAGGAAGCAGTATTTATTTTAAAACTGAGTACATATGGAGGGTACATATTTTGCATAAGAGAGTACAAAGTGAGGGAGAATATTTTCCATAACAGAGTAGAATCACAGGTTGTATTTACTTAAATACAGAGTAATGGTAGAGGGAGTACATTTTTTATAATAGAGTACAAAATTAGGGTATAATATTTTTACAACACTGTAGAAATAGAAGGTGTATACATTTTAAAACAGAGTACATTTAGAGGGCGTATATTTTTTATAACAGTGTAAAAATGAGGTAGTATTTATTTTAAAACTGAGTACTCATTCAGGGTATATATTTTATATAAGTGAGTAGAAAGTGAGGATGAATATTTTCTATAACAGAGTTGAATCACAGGTGGCATTTACTTTAACAGAGAGTACATGTAGTGTTAGTATATTTTTTATAACAGAGTAAAAATTTAGGGTGTATAATTTTTACAACAGTGTAGAAATAGAAGCTGTATTTATTTTAAAACAGAGTACATTTAGAGGGTGTATATATTTTATAACAGAGTACAAAAGAAGATATTATTTATTTTAAAACTGAGTAGACATGGAGGATATATATTTTGTACTAGAGAGTAGAAATTGAGGGAGAATATTCTCTACAACAGAGTAGAATCACAGTTTGTATTTACTTTAAAACAGAGTACCGGTAGAGGGTGTATAGTTTTTATTACCGAGTACAAAAGGAAATAGTATTAATTTTTAAACTGAGTACACATGGAGGGTATATATTTTATATAAGAGAGTACAAAGTGAGTGTGAATATTTTCTATAACAGTGTAGAATCACAGGTTGTATTTACTTTAACACAGAGTACCGGTAGAGGGAGTATATTTTTTATAACAGAGTACAAATTTAAGGTGTACGATTTTTACAACAGTGTAGAAATAGGATGTGTGTTTATTTTAAAACAGAGTATATTTAGAGGGTGTATATTTTTTATGACAGAGTACAAAAGGAGGTAGTATTTATTTTAAAACTGAGTACACATGGTGGGTATTTATTTTATATAAGAGAGTACAAAGTGAGGGAGAATATTTTCTATAACTGAGTGGAAACACAGGTTGTATTTACTTTAAAACAGAGTAAAGAAAGAGGGTGTATATTTCTTATAACAGAGTACAAAATGAGTTATTATTCATTTTAAAACTGAGTACACATGGAGGGTATATATTTTATATAAGACAGTGCAAATTGAGGGTGAATATTTTCTATAAGAGAGTAGAAACACAAGTTGTATTTAATTTAAAACAGAGTATCGGTAGAGGGAGTATATTTTTTATATTAGAGTACAAATTTTTTTATATTAGAGTACAAATTTAGGGTGAATAATTTTTACAACAGTGTAGAAATAGACAGTGTATTTATTTGAAACCATAGTACATTAAGATTGTGTATATTTTTTATAACAGATTACAAAAGGAGGTGGTATTTATTTTACAACTGAGTACTAATGGAGGGTATATATTATATAGAAGAGAGTACAAAGTGAGGGTGAGTATTTTCAATAACAGAGTAGAATCACAGTTTTATTTACTTTAAAACAGAGTACAGGTAGAGGGTGTATATTTTGTATAACAGAGAACAAAAGAAGTTAGTATTTATTTTAAAACTGAGTACACATGAAGGGTGTTTATTTTATATAAGAGAGTACAAGGTGTGGGTGAATGTTTTCTTTAACAGCGTAGAATAACAGGTTGTATTTACTTTAAAACAGAGTACCGGCAGAGGGAGTATATTTTTATAACAGAGTACAATTTTAGGGTGCATAATTTTAACAACAGTGTAGAAATAGAAGGTGTATTAATTTAAAACAGAGTATATTTAGAGGGTGTATATTTTTTATAAGAGAGTACAAAATTAGGTAGTATTTATTTTAAAACAGAGTACACATGGAGAGTATATATTTTATATGAGAGAGTACAAAGTGAGGGTGAATATTTTCTATAACAGAGTAGAATCACAGGTTTTATTTACTTTAAAACAGAGTAACGGTATAGGGAATATATTATTTATAACAGAGTACAAATTTAGGGTGTATAATATTTACAACAGTGAAGAAATAGAAATTGTATTTATTTGAAAACAGAGTACATTTTGAGGGTACATATTTTTTATAAGAGAGTACAAAGGAGGTAGTATTTCTTTTAAAACTGAGTACACATTTAGGGTATATATTTTATATAAGATTGTACAAAGAGAGGGTGAATATTTTCTATAACAGAGTTGAATCACGGGTTGTATTTACTTTAAAACAGAGTACCGGTAGAGGGAGTATATATTTTTATAACAGAGTACAAATTTAGGGTGTATAATTTTTACAACAGTGTAGAAATAGAAGGTGTATTTATTTTAAAGCTGAGTATATTTAGAGTGTGTATATTTATTATAACATAGCACAAAAGGAGGTAGTATTCATTTTAAAACTGAGTACATATTTAGGGTATATATTTTATATAAGAGAGTACAAAGTAAGGGTGAATATTTTCTATAACAGAGTTGAATCACAGGTTGTATTTACTTTAAAATAGTACCTTTAGAGGGAGTATATTTTTTATAAGAGAGTACAAATTTAGGGTGTATATGTTTTACAACAATGTAGAAATAGAACGTGTATTCATTTTAAAACAGAGTATATTTAGATTGTTTATATTTTTTATAACAGAGTAAAAAAGGAGGTAGTATTTATTTTAAAACTGAGTACACATAAATGGTATATATGTTTTATAAGAGACTACAACTTGAGGGTGAATATTTTCTATAACAGAGTAGAATCACAGGTTGTATTTACTTTAAAACAGAATACTGGTAGAGGGATTATATTTTTTCTAAAAGGGTACAAAAGGAGGTAGTATTTATTTTAAAACTGAGTAGAAATGGAAGGTATATACTTTATATAAGAGAGTACAAAATGAGGGTGGATATTTTCTATAACACACTAGAATCACAGGATTTATTTTCTTAAAAACACAGTACCTATAGAATGTGCATATTTTTTATAACAGAGAACAAAAGGAGGTAGTATTTATTTTAAAACTGAGTACACATGGAGGGTATATATTTCATATAAGAGAGTATAAAGTGAGGGTGAATATTTTCTATTACACAGTAGAATCACAAGATTTATTTACTTTAAAGCAGAGTACCTGTAGAGGGTGTGTATTTTTTATTACAGAGTACAAAAGGAGTTAGTATGTATTTTAAAACTGAGTACAAATGGAGGGTATATATTTTATATAAGAGAGAAAAAGTGTGGGTCAATATTTTCTATAACAGAGTAGAATCACAGGATTTATTTACTTTAAAACAGAGTACCGGTAGAGGGAGTATATTTTGTATAACAGAGTACAAGTTTAGGGTGTATAATTTTTACAACAGTGTAGAAATAGAAGGTTTTTTTTTTTTAAACAGAGTACATTTAGAGGTTGTATATTTTTTATAACAGAGTACAAAAGGAGGTAGTATTTATTTTTAAACTGAGTACACATGGAGGGTGTATATTTCACATAAGAGAGTACAAAGTGAGGGTGAATATTTTGTATAAGAGGGTAGAATCCAGATTGTATTTACTTTAAAAGAGAGTACTGGTAGAGGGGGTGTATTTTTCATAACAGAGTACAAATTTAGGGTGTATAATTTTTACAACAGTGTAGAAAAGAAGATATATATATTATAAAACAGTGTACCGGTAGCGGGTGTTTACTTTTTATAACAGAGTACAATAGGAGGTGTTATTTATTTTAAAACTGTGTACACATGGAGTTTATATATTTTATATAAGAGAGTACAAAGTGAGGGTGAATATTTTCTATAACAGAATAGAATCACAGGATGTATTTACTTTAAAACAGAGTACCTGTAGAGGGAGTAAAGTTTTTATAACAGAGTACAAATTTAAGGAGTATAATTTTTACAACAGAGCAGAAAGAGAAGGTACATTTATTTTAAAACAGAGTACATTTAGAGGGTGTATATTTCTTATAACAGAGTACCAAAGGAGGTAATATTTTTTTAAAACTGAGTACACAAGGATTGTATATATTTTATATAACAGTGTACAAAGTGAGTGTGAATATTTTCTATAACAGAGTAGAATCACAGGTTGTATTTACTTTAAAAGAGTGTACCGGTAGAGGGAGTATATTTTTATAACAGAGTACAAATTTAGGGTATATAATTTTCACAATATTGTAGAAATAGAAGGTGAATTTATTTTAAAACAGAGTATATTTAGAGGGTGTATATTTTTTATAACAGAGTAGAAAAGGATTTAGTATTTAGTTTAAAACTGAGTACACAGGGATTGTACATATTTTATATAAGAGAGTACAAAGTGAGGGTGAATATTTACTATAACAGGGTAGAATCAGAGGTTTTATTTACTTTAAAACAGAGTTAGAGTACAGGATGTATATTTTTTATAACAGAGTACAAAATGAGGTAGTATTTATTTTAAAACTGACTACACAGTGAGTATATATATTTTATATAGGAGAGTACAAAGTGAGGGTGACTAATTTCTGTAACAGAGAAGAATCACAGGTTATTTTTACTTTAAAACAGAGTACCAGTTGAGGGAGTATATGTTTTATAACAGAGTACGAATTAAGGGTGTATAATTTTTACAATAGTGTAGAAACAGATGGTGCATATATTTTAAAACAGAGAACATTTAGAGGGTGTATATTTTTTATAACAGAGTACAAAAGGAGGTAGTTATTTTTTTAAAACTGAGTACACATGGATGGTGTATATTTTATATAAGAGAATACAAAGTGAGTGTGAATATTTTCTATAACAGAGAAGAATCACAGGTTGTATTTACTATAAAACAGAGTGCCGGTAGAGGGTATATCTTTTTTATAACAGAGTACAAAAGGAGGTAGTATTTATTTTAAAACAGAGTAAACATGGAAGGAAAATATTTTATATAAGAGAGTACAAAATGAGGTTGAGTATTTTCTATAACAGAGTAGAATCACAGGTTGTATACTTTAAAACAGAGTACTGGTAGTGGGAGTATATTTTTTATAACAGAGTACAAATTTAGGGTGTATAATTTTTACAACAGTGTAGAAATAGAAGATGTACTTATTTTAAAACAGAGTACCTGTAGAGATTGTTTGTTTTTTATAACAGAGTACAAAAGGAGGTAGTATTTATTTTAAAACTGAGAACACATGGAGTGTATATATTTTATATAAGAGAGTACAAAGTGAGAGTGAATATTTTTATTACAGAGTAGAATCACAATTTGTGTTTATTTTAAAACAGAGTACTGGTAGAGGGAGTATATTTTCTATAACAGAGTACAAATTTAGGGTGTATAATTTTTACAACAGTGTAGAAATAGAAGGTGTATTTACATTTAAACAGAGTACATTTCGAGGGTGTATATTTTTATCACAGAGTACAAAAAGGAGGTAGTATTTACTTTAAAACTGAGTACACATGGAGGGTATATATTTTATACAAGAGAGTAGAAAGTGAGGGTGAATATTTTGTATAACAGAGTAGAATCACAGGTTGTATTTACTTTAAAACAGAGTACCGGTAAAGGGTGTATATTTCTTATAACATTGTACAAAAAGAGGTAGTATTTATTTTAAAACTGTGAACATATGGAGTGCATATATTTTACATAAGAGAGTACAAAGTGAGGGTGAATATTTTCTATAACACAGTAGAAACACAGGTTGTATTTACTTTAAAACAGAGCAGCGGTAGAGTGTGTATATTTTTTATAACAGAGTACAAAAGGGGGTAGTAATTATTTTGAAACTGAGTACATATGGAGGGTATATATTTTATATAAGAGAGTGCAAAATGAGGGTCAAATCTTTTCTATAAAAAGTAGAATCACAGGTTGTATTTACTTTAAAATAGAATACCAGCAGAGGGAGTATATTTTATATAACAGAGTACAAATTAAGGGTGTAGAATTTTTGCAACAGTGTAGAAATAGGAGGTGTATTTATTTTAATACAGAGTACATATAGAGGGTGTATATTTTTTATAACAGAGTACAAAAGGAGGTAGTATTTATTTTAAAACTGAGTTCACATGGAGGGTATATATTTTATATAAGAGAGTACAAACTCAGGGTGAATATTTTCTATAACAGTGTAGAATCACAGGTTGTATTAACTTTAAAACAGAGTACCGGTAGAGGGAGTATATTTTTTATAACAGAGTAAAAATATAGGGTGTATAATTTTTACGTCAGTGCAGAAATAGAAGGTGTATTTATTTTAAAACAGAATACACTTTGAGGGTGTATATTTTTATAACAGAGTACAGAAGGAGGTAGTATTTATTTTAAAACTGAGTACACATGGAGGGTATATATTTTGTATAATAGAGTACAAAGTGAGGGAGAATATTTTTATAACAGACAAGAATCACAGGTTGTATTTAATTTAAAACAAGTACCGGGAGAGATTGTACATTTTTTATAACAGTGTACAAAAGCAGGTAGTATTTATTTTAAAACTGAGTACACATGGAGGTTATATATTTTATATGAGAGTACAAAGTGAGGGCGAATATTTTCTATACCAGAATAGAGTCACAGGTTGTATTTACTTTAAAACAGAGTACCAGTAGAAGGCATATATTATTTATAACAGGGTACAAATTTAGGGTGCATAATTTTTATAACAGTGTAGAAACAGAAAGTGCATTTATTTTAAAACAGAGTACATTTAAAGGGTGCATATTTTTTATAACACAATACAAAAGGAGGTAGTATTTATTTTAAAACAGAGTACACACGGAGTTTATATATTTTATATAAGAGAGTACAAAGTGAGGGTGAATATTTTCTATAACAGAGTAGAATCACAGGTTGTATTTACTTTAAAACAGAGTACACGTAGACGGAGTATATTTTTTAAAACAGAGTACAAATTTAGGGTGTATAATTTTTACAACAGTGTAGAAACAGAAGGTGTATTTATTTTAAAACAGAGTACATTTACAGGGTGCATTTTCTTTCTAACAGAGTACAATAGGAGGTAGTATTTATTTCAAAAATGAGTACACATGGAGGTTATGTATTTCATATAAGAGAGTAGAAAGTGGAGGTGAATATTTTCTATAACAGAGTAGAATCACAAGTTGTATTTACCTTAAAACAGAGTATCACAAGAGGGTGTATATTTTTTATAACAGAGTACAAAATGAGGTAGCCTTTATTTTAAAACTGAGTACAGATGGAGGGTATATATTTTATAAAACAGAGAGTATAAAGTGAGGGTGAATATTTTCTCTAACAGTGTAGAATCACAGGTTGTATTTACATTAAAACAGAGTATCGGTAGAGGGAGTGTATTTTTCATAACAGAGGAAAAATTTATTGTGTATGATTTTTATAATAGTGTAGAAATAGAAGTTGTATTTATTGTAAAATCGAGTACATTTAGAGGTTGCATATTTTTTATAACAGAGTACAAAAGGAGGTGGTATTTATTTTAAAACTGAGCACACATGGAGAGTATATATTTTATATAAGAGAGTACAAAGTGAGGTAGAATATTTTCTATAACAGAGTAGAATCCCAGATTGTATTTAGCTTAAAACAGAGTACTGTTAGAGGGTGTATATTTTTTATAACAGAGTACAAAATGGGGTAGTATTTATTTTAAAACTGAGTACACATGGAGGGTGTATATTTTATATAAGAGAGTACAAAGTGAGGGTGAATATTTTCTATAACAGAGTAGAATCACAGGTTGTATTTACTTAAAAACAAGAGTACCGGCAGAGGGAGTGTATGTTTTATAACAGAGTAAAAATTAGGGTGTGAAATTTTCACAACCGTGTACAAATAGAAGGTATATTTACTTTCAAACAGAGTAGAGGTAGAGGGTGTATACTTTTTATAACAGAGTACAAAAGGAGGTAGTATTTATTTTAAAACTGAGTACACATGGAGGGTATGTATATTATATAAGAGAGTACAAATTGACGGTGAATATTTTATTAAGAAATTAGATTCACAGGTTTTATTTACTTTAAAACAGAGTACGGGTAAAGGGAGTTTGTTTTTTATAACAGAGTACAAGTTTAGGGTGTATTATTTTTACAACAGTGTAGAAGTAGAAGTTGTATTTATTTTGAAACAGAGTATAATTACAGGGTGTCTATTTTTTATAATGCAGTACAAAAGGAGGTAGTATTTATTTTTAAACTGAGTACAAGTGGAGGGTATATATTTTATATAAGAGAGTACAAAGTGATGGTGAATATTTTCTGTACCAGAGTAGAATCACAGGTTGTATTTACTTTAAAACAGAGTCCTCGTTGAGAGAGAATATTTTTTATAGCAGAGTACAAATTTAGGGTGAATAATTTTTACAACAGTGTAGAAATAGAGGGTGTATTTATTTTAAAACAGAGTACATTTAGAAGGTGTACATTTTTATAACAGTGTACAAAAGGAGGTAGTATTTATTTTAAAACTGAGTACACATGGATTGTATATATTTGATATAAGACAGTACAAAGTGAGGGTGAATATATTCTATAATAGAGTAGAATCACAGGTTGTATTTACTTTAAAACAGAGTACCGGTGGATTGACTATATTTTTTGTAACAGAGTACAAACTTAGGGTGTATAATTTTTACAAAAGTGAAGAAATACTAGGTGTATTTACTTTAAAACAGAGTACAATTAGAGGGTGTATATTTTTTATAACAGAGTAAAAAAGGAGGTAGTATTTATTTTAAAACTGAGTAAGTATGGAGTGTATATATTTTATATAAGAGAGTACAAAGTGAGGGTGAATATTGTCTATAACAGTGTAGAATCACAGGTTGTGTTTACTTTAAAACAGAGAACCTGTACAGGGAGTATATTCTTATAACAGAGTAAAAATTTAGGGTGTATTATTTTTACAACAATGTAGAAATAGAAGGCACATTTAATTTTAAGCAGAGTACATTTAGAGGGTGTATATTTTTTATATCAATGTACAAGAGGGGGTAGTATTTATTTTAAAACTGTGTACAAATTAACGGTATATATTTTATATAAGATAGTAAAAAGTGAGGGTGAATATTTTCTATAACAGAGTAGAATCACAGGTTGTATTTACTTTAAAACAGAGTACGGGTAGAGGGAGCATATTTTTATAACAGAGTACAAATTTAGGGTGTATGTTTTTTACAACAGTGTAGAAATAGAAGGTGTATTTATTTTAAAACAGAGTATATTAACAGGGTTTACATTTTTTGTAACAGAGTACAAAAGGAGGATATTATTTATTTTAAAACTGAGTACACATGGAGGGTATATATGTTATATAAGGGAGTACAAAGTGAGGGTGAATATTTTCTATAACAGAGTAGAATCACAGGATGTATTTACTTAAAAACACAGTACCAGTAGAGGGAGTATATTTTTTATAACAGAGTACAAATTAAGGGTGTATAATTTCTACAACAGTGCAGAAATAGACGGAGTATTTATTTTAAAACAGAGTACATTGAGAGGGAGTATATTTTTTATACCAGAGTACAAAATGAGGTAGTATTTATTTTAACACTAAGTATACATGTAGGGTATATATTTTATATAAAGAGTACAAAGTGGAGGGTGAATATTTTTTATAACAGAGTAGAATCACAGGTTGTATTTACTTTAAAACAGAGTACTGGTAGAGGGTGTATATTTTTATAACAGAGTACAAAAGGAGGTAGTATTTATTTTAAAACAGAGTACACATGGAGGGTATATATTTTATATAACAGAGTAGTAATTGAGGGTGAATATTTTCTATAACAGAGTAGAATCACAGGTTGCATTTCTTTTAAAACAGTACATTTAGAGGGTGTATATTTTTATAACAGAGTACAAAATGAGGTAGTATTTATTTCAAAACTGAGTACACATCGAGGGTATATGTTTTATATAAGACAGAACAAAATGAGGGTGAATATTTTCTATAACAGAGTAGAATCACAGGTTGCATTTCTTTTAAAACAGTACATTTAGAGGGTGTACATTTTTTATAACAGAGTACAGAAGGAGGTAGTATTTACTTCAAAACTGAGTACAAAATTAGGGTTTGTATATTATATAGAGACTACAAAGTGAGTGTGAATATTTTCTATAACAGAGTAGAATCACAGGTTGTATTTACTTTAAAAGAGAGTACTGGCAGAGGTTGTATATTTTTTTATAACAGTAAAAATTTAGGGTGTATAATTTTTACAACAGTGTAGAAATAGAAGGCGTATTTTATTTTAAAATAGAGAACATTAAGAGTGTTTATGTTTTTTATAACAGAGTACAAAAGGAGGAAGTATTTATTTTAAAATAGAGTACATATGGAGGGTATATATTTTATATAAGAGAGTACAAAATGAGTTTGAATATTTTCTATTACAGAGTAGAATCACAGGTTTTATTTACTTTAAAACAGATTATCGGTAGAGGGTGTATATTTTTTATAACACAGCACAAAATAGTATTTATTTTAAAACTGAGTACACATGGAGGGTATATATTTTATATAAGAGAGTACAAAGTGAGGGTGAGTATTTTCTATAACAGAGTAGAATCACAGGTTGTATTTATTTAAAACAGAGTTCCTGTAGAGGGTGTATATTTTTTATAACAAGAGTACAAACGTAGGTAGATTCTATTTTAAAACTGAGTGCACATGGAGGGTATATATTTATATAAGGGAGTAGAAAGTGAGGGTGAATATTTTCTATAACAAAGTAGATCCCAGGTTATATTTACTTTTTAAAAGAGCACCAGCAGAGGGGAGTATATTTTTTATAATAGAATACAAATTTACGGTGTATAATTTTTACAACAGTGTAGAAAAAGAAGGTCAATTTACTTTCAAACCGGGTACATTTAGAGGGTGTACATTTTTTATAACACACTCCAAAAGAAGTAGTATTTATTTTAAAACTGAGTACACATGGAGGGTCTATATTTTATAAAAAGAGAGTACAAATTGAGGGTGAAAGTTTTCTATAACGGAGTAGAATCACAGATTGTATTTACTTTAAAACAGGGTAACAAGACAGGGAGTATATTTTTTATAACAGAGTGCAAATTTATGGTATATAATTTTTATAACAGTGTAGAAATAGAAGGTTTATTTATTTAAAACAGACTACATTTAGAGAGTGTATATTTTTTATAACAGAGTACAAATTGTGGTAGTATTTATTTTAAAACTGAGTACACATGGAGCGTATATTTATAAGAGAGTACAAAGTGAGGGTGAATATTTTCTATAACAGAGTAGAATCACAGGTTGTATTTACTTTTAAACAGAGTACCGGTAGAGGGAGTATATTTTTTATAACAGAATAAAAATTTACAGTGTATAATTTTCACAAGAGTTTAGAAAGAGAAGGTGTATTTATTTTAAAACAGAGTATATTTAGAGGGTGTATATTTTTTATAACACACTACAAAAGGAAGTATTCTTTGTTTTAAAACAGAGTACACATGGAGGGTATATATTTAGATAAGAGAGTACAAAGTGAGGGTGAATATTTTCTATAACAGAGTAGAATCACAGGTTGCATTTACTTTAAAACACAGTGCCGGTAGAGGTGTGTATATTTCTTATAACAGAGTACAAAAGGAGGTAGCTTTACTTTAAAACTGAGTACACATGGTGGGTATATATTTTATATAAGGGAGTACAAAATGAAGAAGAATATTTTCTATAACAGAGTAGAATCTCAGGTTGTATTTATTTTAAAACACAGTACCGTTAGAAGGTATATATTTTTTATAACAGAGCACAAACGTAGGTAGTATTTGTTTTAAAACTGAGTGTACATGGAGGATATATATTTTATATAAGAGAGTACAAAGTGAGGGTGAATATTTTCTATAGCAGAGTAGAATCACAGGTTGTATTTACTTTTAAACAGAGCACCGGTAGAGGGAGTATATTTTTTATAGCAGAGCACAAATTTAGGGTGTAAAATTTTTACAACAGTGTAGAAATAGAAGGTGTATTTATTTAAAAACAGAGCACATTTAGAGGGTGTATATTCTTTATAAGAGAGTACAAAAGCCGATAGTACTTATTTTAAAACTGAGTACCCATGGAGGGTATATATTTTATATAAGAGAGTACAAAGTCAGGGTGAATATTTTCCATAAGAGTGGAGAATCACAGGTTGTATTTACTTAAAACAGAGCAACGGTAGAGGGAGTATATTTTTTATAACATAGCACAAATTTAGGGTGTATAATTTTTACAACAGTGCAGAAATTGAAGGTGTATTTATCTTAAAACAGAGTACATTTTAGAGGGTATATTTTTTTTCAACAGAGTACAAAAGGAGGTAGTATTTATTTTAAAACTGAGTTCATATGGAGGGTATATATTTTATATAGAGAGTACAAAGTGAGGTTGAATATTTTCTATAAGAGAGTAGAGTCACAGGTTGTATTTACTTTAAACAGAGTCTGGTAGAGGGAGATATTTTTTATAAGAGTACGAAAGGAGGTAGTATTTATTTTAAAACTAGAGTACATCATGGAGGGTATATATTTTACATAAAAGAGTACAAAGTGAGGGGAGAATATTTTCTGTAACAGAGTAGAATCACAGGTTGTATTTACTTTAAAACAGAGTACTGGTACAGGGAGTATATTTTTATGACAGAGTACAAATTTAGGGTGTATAATTTTTACAACAGTGTAGAAATAGAAGGTGTATTTATTTTAAAATACAGTACCATTAGAGCATTTTATTTTTTTTACAACAGAATACAAAAGGAGGTAGTATTTATTTCAAAATTGAGTTCATATGGAGGGTATATATATTACATAACAGAGTTCAAAGTGAGGTTGAATATTTTCTATAAGCAGAGTAGAATCACAGGTTGTATTTACTTTAAAACAGAGTATCGGTAGAGGGAGTGTATTTTTTATAACAGAGTACAAATTTAGCTTGTATAATTTTACAACACTGTAGAAATAGAAGGTGTATTTATTTTAAAACTGAGTACATTAGGAGGGTGTATATTTTTTATAACAGAATACAAATGGAGGTAGTATTTATTTCAAAAGTGAGTACACATGGAGGGTATATATTTTATATGAGAGAGTACAAAGTGTGGGTGAATATTTTCTATAACAGAGTAGAATCACAGGTTTTTTTTTTTACTATAAAACAGAGTACCAGTAGAGGGTGTATATTTTTTATAACAGAGAATCAAAGGAGGTAGTATTCTATTTTAAAACTGAGTAAACATGGAGGGAGTATATTTTATATAAGAGACTACAAAATGAGGGTGAACATTTTCTGTAACAGAGTAGAATCACAGGTTGTATTCACTTTAAAACAGAGTACCGGTAGAGGGTGTATATTTTTTTATAACAGAATAGGAAATACAAGGTAGTATTTATTTTATAAGTGAGTACAAATGGAGGGTATATATTTTGTATAAGAGAGTACAAATTGAGGGAGAATATTTTCTGTAACAATGTAGAATCACAGGTTGTATTTACTTTAAAACAGAGAACCAGTAGAGGGAGTATGTTTTTTATAGTAGAGTACAAATTTAGGATGTATAATATTTACAACAGTGTAGAAATAGAAGGTGTATTTACTATAAAACAGAGTACATTTAGAGGGTGTATATTTTTTTAAACAGAGTAGAGAAGGAGATAGTATTTATTTTACAACTGAGTACACATGGAGGGTATATATTTTATATAAGAGAGAACAAGGAGGGTGAATATTTTCTATAACAGTGTAGAATCACAGGTTGTATTTAGTTTAAAACAGAGTACCGGTAGAGGGAGTATATTTTTATGACAGAGTACAAATTGAGGGTGTATAATTTTTACAACAGTGTAGAAATAGAAGGTGTATTTATTTTAAAACAGAGTACATTTAGAGTGTGTATATTTTTTATAACAGAGTACAAAAGGAGGCAGTATTTTTTTAAAAATGAGTACACATGGAGGGTATATATTAATATAAAAGAGTACATAGTGAAGATGAATATTTTCTATAACATAGTAGAATCACAGGTTGCATTTACTTTAAAACAGACTACCGGTAGAGGGAGCACATTTTTTATAACAGAGTAAAATTTATTGTGCATAATTTTTACAACAGTGTAGAAATAGAAGGTGTATTTATTTTAAAAGAGAGTACTTTTAGAGGGTGTATATTTTTTATAACAGAGTAAAAAAGGAGGTAGCATTTATTGTTAGAATGAGTACACATGTAGGGTATATATTTTATATAAGACAGTACAAAGTGAGGGTTGAATATTTTCTATAACAGAGTAGAATCACAGGTTGTATGTACTTTAAAATATAGTACTGGTAGAGGGAGTATGTTTTTTATAACAGAGTACAAATTTAGGGCGTATAATTTTGACAACAGTGTAGAAATAGAAGGTGTATTTATTTTAAAACAGAGAACCGTTAGAGAGCATTATTTTTTATAACAGAGTAAAAAAGGGGGTAGTATTTACATTAAAACTGAGTACACAGGGAGGGTATATATTTTAGATAAGACAGTACAAATTTAGTGTGAATATTTTCTATAACAGAGTAGAATCACAGAATGTATTTACTTTAAAACAGAGTACCGGTAGAGGGACTATATTTTTTATAACAGAGTAGAAATTTAGGGTGTATAATTTTTACAACAGTGAGGAAATAGAAGGTGTGTTTATTTTAAAAACAGAGTACATTTAGAGGGTGTATATTTTTATAACAGAGTACAAAAGGAGGAGTATTTAATTTAAAACTGAGTACACATTGAGGATATATATTTTACATAAGAGAGTACAAAGTGAGGGTCAATATTTCTATAACAGAGTAGAATCAAAGGTTGTATTTACTTTAAAACAGAGTACCGGTAGAGGGAGTATATTTTTTTATAAAAGAGTACAGATTTATGCTATATTATGTTCACAACAGTTTAGAAATGGAAAATGTATTTATTTAAAACAGAGGACATTTAGAGGGTGTATATTTTTTATAACAAAGTACACAAGGAGGAAGTATTTGTTTTAAAACTGAGTACACATGGAGAGTATATAGTTTATATAAGAGAGTACACAGTGATGGTGAATATTTTATATAAAAGAGCAGTATCACAAGTTGTATTTACTTTAAAACAGAGTACCAGTAGAAGGTGTCTATTTTTTATAACACAGTACAAAATGAGGTAGTATTTATTTTACAACTGAGTACACATGGAGCGTACATATTTTAAATAAGAGAGTTCAAAGTGAGGGTGAATATTCTCTATACCAGAGGAGAATCACAGGTTGAATTTATTTTAAAACAGAGTAAAGGTAGAGGGAATATATTTTTTATAACAGAGTACAAATTTAGGGTGTATAAATTTTACAACAGTGTAGAAATAGAAGGTGAATTTATTTTTAAAACAGAGTACATTAAGATGGTGTATATTTTTTATAACAGAGCACAAAACGAGGTAGTATTTATTTTAAAACTGAGTACACATTAAGGGCATATATTTTATATAAGAGAGTAAAAAGTGAGGGTGAATATTTTCTATAACAGAGTAGAATCACAGGTTGTATTTACCTTAAAACTAGAGTACCGGTAGACGGGAGTATATTTTTTATAACATAGTACATATTTAGGGTGTATAATTTTTACAACAGTGTAGAAATAGAAGGTGTATTTATTTTGAAACAGAGTACATATAGAGGGTGATATTTTTTTTAACAGTTTAGAAAAAGAGGCAGTATTTATTTTAAAACTGAGTACACATGGAGTTTATATATTTTATATAAGAGAGTACAAAGTGAGGGTGAATATTTTCTATAACAGAGTAGAATCACATTTTGTATTTACTTTAAAACAGAGTACCGTTAGAGGGGAGTATATATATTATAACACAGTATAAATTTAGTTTGTGTAATTTTTCCTACAGTGTAGAAATAGAGGGTGTATTTATTTTAAAACAAAGTACCGGAAGAGAGTGTATATTTTTTATAACAGAATACAAAAATGAGGAGGTATTTATTTTAAAACTGAGTACACATGGAGGGTATATATATTATATAAGAGAGTACAAAGTGAGGGTGAATATTTTCTATAACAGAGTAGAATCACAGGTTGTATTTACTTTAAAACAGAGTACCGGTAGAGGGAGTTTATTTTTTATAACAGAGTACAAATTTAGGGTGTATAATTTTTACAACAGTGCAGAAATACAAAGTGTATTTATTTTAAAACTGAGTACGTTTAGAGGGTGTATATTTTTTATAACAAAGCGCAAAAGGAGGTAGTATTTATTTTTAAACCGAGTGTATATTGAGGGTACATATTTTATATAAGAGAGTACAAAGTGAGGGTGAATATTTTCTATAACAGAGTAGGATCACAGGTTTTATTTACTTTAAAACAGAGTACAGGTAGAGGGTGTATATTCTTTAGAACAGAGTACTAAAGGAGGTTGTATTTATTTCAAAAGTGAGTACACGTGGAGGGTATATATTTTATATAAGAGAGTACAAAGTGAGGGTGAATATTTTCTGTAACAGAGTAGAATAACAGGTTGTATTTACTTTAAAGCTAGAGTACCCATAGAGGGAGTATCTTTTTGTCACAGAGTGCAAATTTATGGTGTATAATTTTTACAACAAAGTAGATATAGAAGGTGTATTTTTTTTAAAACAGAGTACTGGTAGAGGGTGTATATTTGTTACAACAGGGTACAAAAGGAGGTAGTATTTATTTTAAAACTGAGCACATATGGAGGGTATATATTTTATATAATAGAGGAGAAAGTGAGGGTGAATATTTTCTATGACAGAGTAGAATCACTGGTTGTATGTACTTTAAAACAGAGTACCAGAAGAGGGTGCATATTTTTTATAACAGAGTACAAAAGAAGGTAGTATTTATTTTAAAATTGAGTACACATGCAGAGTATATATTTTATATAAGAGAGTACAATGTGAGGGTGCATGTTTTCTATAACAGAGAAGATCACGGGTAGTATTTACTTTAAAACAGAGTACCGGTAGAGGGAGTATATTTTTTTATATCAGAGAACAAATTTAGGGTGTATAATTTTTACAACAGTGTAGAAATAGAAGGTGTATTTATTTTAAAACAGAGTACATTTAGAGGGTGTATATTTTTTATAACAGTGTACAAAAGGAGGTAGTATTTATTTTAAAACTGAGTACACATGGAGGGTATATATTTTATATAAGAGAGTACAAAGTGAGGGGTGAATATTTTCTGTAACAGAGTAGAATCACAGGTTGTATTTACTTTAAAACAAGAGTACTGGTACAGGCGAGTATATTTTTTATATCAGAGTACAAATTTAGGGTGTATAATTTTTACAACAGTGTAGAAATAGAAGTTGTATTTATTTTAAAATACAGTACCCTTAGAGCGTGTATTTTTTTTATAACAGAGTACAAAAGGTGGTAGTATTTATTTTAAAACTGAGTAGATATGGAGGGTATATATTTTATATAAGAGAGTACACAATTGAGGGTGAATATTTTCTATAAGAGAGTAGAATCACAGGCTGTATTTACTTTAAAACAGAGTACCGGTAGAGGGAGTTATATTTTTATAACAGAGTACAAAAGGAGGTAGTATTCATTTTAAAACTGAGTACACATGGAGGGTATATATTTTATATAAGAGAGTATAAAGTGAGGGTGAATATTTCTGTAACAGAGTAGAATCACAGGTTGTATTTACTTTAAAGACAAAGTACCGGTAGAGGGAGTATACTTTTTATAACAGAGTACAAATTTAGCGTGTATAATTTTTACAACAGTGTAGAAATAGAAGGTGTATTTATTTTAAAACTGAGTACAGTTAGAGGGTGTACATTTTTTATAACAGAGTACAAAAGGAGGTAGTATTTATTTTAAAACTGAGTACACATGGAATGTGTATATTTTATATAAGATGATACAAAGTCAGGGTGAATATTTTCTATAACAGAGTAGAGTCACAGGTTGTATTTACTTTAAAACAGAGTACCGGGTAGAGGGAGCGTATTTTTTATAACAGAGTACAAATTTTGGGTTTATAATTTTTACAACAGTGTAGAAATAGAAGGTGTATTTATTTTAAAACAGAATACCGGTAGAGGGAGTATATTTATTATAACAGAGTTCAAAAGGAGGCAGTATTTATTTTTAAAACTGAATACACATGGAGGGTATATATTTTATATATTAGAGAGACAAAGTGACGGTGAATATTTTCTATAACAGAGTAGAATCACGGGTTGTATTTACTTTAAAACAGAGTACCGGTAGAGGGTGTATATATTTTATAACAGAGTACAAAACGAGGTAGTATTTATTTTAAAGCTGACTACACATGGGATGGTATTTATTTTATATAAGAGAGCACAAAGTGAGGGTGAATATTTTCTACAACAGAGTAAAATCACAGGTTGTATTTACTTTAAAACAGAGTACTGGTAGAGGGAGTATATTTTAC
The DNA here is from genome assembly GCA_036589455.1 of Ateles fusciceps. Lineage (NCBI taxonomy): Eukaryota > Metazoa > Chordata > Mammalia > Primates > Atelidae > Ateles > Ateles fusciceps. Next base: position 65,800 of record JAZHEH010002233.1, read on the forward strand.
ATAACAAGAGTACAAATTTAGGGTGTATATTTTTTACAACAGTATAGAAATAGAGGTTGTATTTATTTCAAAACACATTACATTTAGAAGGTTTATTTTTTTTTCACAGACTACACAAGGAGGTATATTTTTTTAAAAATGAGTACACATGGAGGGTATATATTTTACATAAGAGAGTACAAAGTAGAGGGTGAATATTTTGTGTAACAGAGTAGAATCACAGGTTGTATTTGCTTTAAAACAGAGTACCGTTTTGGGAGTATATTTTTATAACAAGAAGTACAAAAGGAGGTGTATTTATTTTGCTACTCTGTTATAAAAATATACTCCTGTACTGGTACTCTGTTTTAAAGTGAATACAACCTGTGATTCTACACTGTAATGGAAAATATTCACACTCACTTTGTAGTCTCTTTATAAAATATACACCCTCCGTATGTACTCAGTTCAAAATAAATACTTCCTCCTTTTGTACTGTGTTATAAAAAATATACACCTTCTACTGGTACTCTGTTTTAAAGTAAATACATCCTGTGATTCTACTCTGTAATAAGAAATATTCACCATCAGTTTGTACTCTCTTATATAAAATATATACCCTCCATGTGTATTGAGTTTAAAAATAAATACTACCTCCTTTTGAGACTCTGTTATAAAAAATATACACCCCTCTAAATATACTCTGATTTAAAATAAATACACCTTCTATTTCTACACTGTTTTAAAAATTATACACCCTAAATTTGTACTCTGTTACAAAAAATATACTCCCTCTACCGGTACTCTCTTAAAAGTAAATACAACCTGTGATTCTACTCTGTTATAGAAAATATTTACCCTGACTTTGCTCTCTCTTATGTAAAATATATACCCTGCAAATGTACTCAGTTTTAAAATAAATTCTACCTCATTTTCTACTCTGTTATAAAAAATATACAGCCTCTAAATGTACTCTGTTTCAAAATAAGTACACCTTCTATTTCTACAGTGTTGTAAAAATTATACACCCTAAGATTGTACTCTGTTATAAAAAATATACTCCCTCTTCCAGTACTCTGCTTTTAAAGTAAATACAACCTGTGATTCTACTCTGTTATAGAAAATATTCACCGTCACTTGTACTCTCTTATATAAAATATATATCCTAAATGTGTACTCAGTTTTAAAATAAATACTACCTCCTTTTGTACTCTGTTATATAAAATATGCTCCCTCTACCAGTACTCTGTTTTAAAGTAAATACAACCTGTGATTCTACTCAGGTATAGAAAATCTTCACCCACACTTTTTTACTCTCTTATATGAAATATATACCTTCCATGTTTACTCATTTTTATAATAAATACTACGTCCTTTTACTCTGTTATAGAAAATATACACCCCTCTACCGGTACTGTGTTTTAAAGTAAAATACAACCTGTGATTCAACTCTGGAATGTAAAAAATATTCACCTTCACTTTGCACTCTCTTATACAAAATGTCTACAATCCATGTGTACACTTTTTTAAAATAAATACACCTACTATTTGTACAATTTTGTAAGAATCATACACCCTAAATTTGTACTCTGTTATAAAAAATATATTCCAAACCACCAGTACTCTGTTTTAAAGTAAATGCAATCTGTGATTATACTCTGTTATAGAAAATATTCACCCTCAATTTGTACTCTCTTATGTAAAATGTATACCCTCCATGTTTTCAGTTTTAAAATAAATACTACCTCCTTTTGTACTCTGTTATAAAAATATACACCCTCTAAATGTACTGTTTTAAAATAAATACACCTTCTATTTCTACGCTTTTGTATAAATTGTGCACCCCTAAATTTGCACTCCGTTATATGTAATATAATCCCTCTATCGGTACTCTGTTTTAAAGTAAATACAACCTAAGATTCTACTCTGTTTATAGAAAATATTCACCATTACTTTGTAGTCTCGTGTATGAAATATATACCCTACATGTGTACTCAGTTTTGAAATAAACACTTTCCCACTTTTTGTACTCTGTGATTAAAAAATATACATCCTCCAAATGTGCTCTGCTTTAAAATAATTACACCTTCTATTTTCTACACTGTTGTAAAAATTACACACCCTAAAATTGTACTCTGTTATAAAAAGTATACTCCCTCTACCAGTACTCTATTTTAAAGTGAATACACTCTGTGATTCTATTCTGTTATAGAAAATATTTCACCCTCACATTGTACTCTCTTATATAAAATGTATACCCTACATGTGTACTCAGTTTTAAAATAAATACTACTTCTTCTTTACTCTGTTATAAAAAATATACACCCTCTACCGGTACTCTGTTTTAAATTAAATAAATCCTGTGATTCTAGGCTGTTATAGAAAATATTCAGCCTCACTTTGCTACTCTCTTATATAAAATATCTTACCCACCATGTGTACTCAGTTTTAAAACAAATACTGCTTATTTTTTCCTCTTGTTTTAAAAAATATACACATTCTACCGGTACTCTGTTTTAAAGTAAATACAACCTGTAATTCTACCCATGTTGTAGAAAATATTCACCCCTCACTTTAGTACTCTCTTATATAAAATATGTGCCCTCCATATGTACTCAGTTTTAAAATAGATACAACCTCCCTTTTTTACTTTTATAAAAAATATACACCCTCTAAATGTACTCTGTTATAAAATAAATACACCTTCAATGTCTACACTGTTGTAAAAATTCAACACCCTAAATGTTTATTCTGTTATAAAAAATATACTGCCACTACCAGTACTCTCTTTTAAAGTAAATACAACCTGTGATTCTACCCTGTTATTGAAAATATTGAATCTCAATTTGTACTCTCCTATAAAAAATATACACCCTCCATGTGTGCTCAGTTTTAAAATAAATCCTACCTCCTTTTGTACTCTGTTATAAAAATATACACCCTCTACCGGTGCTCTGTTTTAAAGTATATACAACCTGTGATTCTACTCTGATATAGAAAATATTGACCCTCACTTTGTACTCTCTTTATATAAAATATATACCTTCCTTGTGTACTCAGTTTTAAAAAAAATACTACCTCCTTTTGTACTCTGTTATAAAAAAATATACACCTTCTGCCACTTCTCTGTTTTAAAGTAAATACCACCTGTGTTTCTACTCTGTTATAGAAAATATTCACCCTCACTTTGTACTCTCTTATATAAAATATATACCCTCCATATGTACTGAGTTTTAAAATAAATACTACCTCCTTTTTTTTTTGTACTCTGTTTTAAAAAATATAGCACCCTCCACCAGTACTCTTTTAAAATAAAGATACAGCTTCTATTTTTTTCCTGTTGTAAATATTATACACCCTAAATTTTTATTCTGTTATAAAATACATACTCCCTCTGCCGGTGCTCTGTTTTATAGTAAATACAACCTGTGATTCTACTCTGTTAATGAAAATATTCACCCTCACTTTGTACTCTCATATATAAAATATATACCCTCCATGTGTATTCAGTTTTGAAATAAATACTTTCTCCTTTGTACCGTTAAAAAAATATACAGAATCTAAATGTAGTCTGTTTTAAAAATAAATACACCTTCTATTTTTACACTGTTGTAATAATTATACACCCTGAATTTGTACTCTGTTATAAAAATATACCCACCCTACCGGTACTTGTTTACAGTTAATACAACCTGTGATTCTACTCTGTTATACAAAATATTCACCCTCACTTTGTACTCTTTTATATAAAATATATACCCTCCATGTGTACTCAAGTCTTAAAATAAATACTACCTCCTTTCATTTCTCTGTTATAAAAAATATACACCCTCTACCGGTACTCTGTTTTAAAATAAATAAACCTTTCTATTTCTACACTGTGTAAAAATTATACACACTAAATTTTTACTGTGTTATAAAAAATATACCCCCTCAACCGGTACTCTGTTTTAAAGTATATACACCCTGTGATTCTGCCCTGTTATAGAAAATATTCACCCTAACTTTGTACTCTGTTAAATAAAATAGATACCTTCTATGTGTACTCAGTATTAAACTACACACTACCTCCTTTTGTACTCTATTATAAAAACTATGCACGTTCTACCGGTAGTCTGCTTTAAAGTAAATACAACCTGTGATTCTACTCTGTTACGGAAAATATTCACCCCCACTTTGTACTCTCTTATATGTAATATATACCGTCTATGTATACACGGTTTTAAGATAAATACTGCCTCCTTTGTGCTTTGTTTTAAAAAATATACACCCTCTAAATGTGCTCTGTTTTAAAATAACCTTTCTATTTCTACAACTGTTGTAAAAATTATTCACCCTAAATTTGTACTCTGTTATAAAAAATATACTCCCCTCTACTGGTACTCTGTTTAAAAGTAAATACAGAGAGAGAGATCCAAGATGGCTGATTAGCAGCAGCTCAGGATTGTAGCTCCCACTGAAAGCGCAGAGAGTGAGCGGACGCCACATTTTCAGACAAATTTTCATAGCCCACAGACCAAGAGATTCTTGGCGGAGAAACCCACGGGTCGGCCAGCGCGTACTTTGTGGAGGGCGCGGCCGTTTCAGGAGCCCCGACGCGGCGGTTCTAGTCCGGAGTATACGCGGCACTGAGTGCCCTTTTGGTTGGCGTTTGGAGCTCCGGGAAAGCAGAGTCTCCCATTCAGCTGATTAAAAAGGTGTGGCGATTCCTCAAGGACCTAGAAATAGAAATTCCATTTGATCCAGCAATCCCATTACTGGGTATATATCCAAAAGACTATAAATCGTTCTACTATAAGGACACATGCACACGAATGTTCATTGCAGCACAGTTTACAATAGCAAAGACCTGGAACCAACCCAAATGCCCATCGACGATAGAATGGACAGGAAAATGTGGCACATATACACCATGGAATATTATGCAGCCATCAAAAACGATGAGTTCGTGTCCTTTGTAGGGACATGGATGAACCTGGAAACCATCATTCTCAGCAAACTGACACAAGACAGAAAATCAAACACCCACATGTTCTCACTCATAGGCGGGTGTTGAACAATAGAAACACATGGACACAGGGAGGGGGAGTATCACACAACTGGGGTCTGTCGGGATAAAGGGGAGGGATAGTGGGGGTGGGGGGGGAGTTGGGGAGGGATAGCATGGGAGAAATGCCAGATATAGGTGATGGGGAGGAAGGCAGACAAATCACACTGCCATGTGTGTACCTATGCAACAATCTTCCATGTTCTTCACATGTACCCCCAAACCTAAAATGCAATAAAAAAAAAAAAAAAAAAAGCGGACTAAAAGTGGGGAACCAGACCTGGAGATTCCTGGGCAGAAAGAGCGTGACGGATCTTAACGCCGCTGTTTTGAGCCGGCGTAGTGGGTAGAACCGCAGGGGAAGGCTGGTATCCCCCTCCACAAAAAAAAAAATAAAAACAGCAGTTGGAACTGC
>JAZHEH010002234.1:0-11900 GCA_036589455.1 Ateles fusciceps
TTAAAAGGGGTGATATGATTAGATTTGTGTGTTAAATCATCAATCACGCTGGTAGTTCTGGGAAAGAATAGATTCGAACAGGACAAAATAAGGCAGAAGGCCCAATCCACTGTTAATAACACAGTTGTTTAATAGATAGAAGATGATAAAGACTTTAATATAATATCACTGCTATTGATGGAGTGTTCGTTTTGTGCCCAACACCATTCAAAGCTCTTAAAAGTTTTACATATTTAATGTTTACAATAACTCTACCAGGAAGCCTCTATGAAGATTTCTATTTTATAGAAAAGAAAGTGAAGTACAGGGAGATGGAGAACTTGACAGAAGCATATGGGCTAGCGAACTTGTAGCACTGAAGGGTGCGGGCAAGATTTAGGAAGACTGCAGAAGGAACCATGGAGTACTAGAATGGGGGAAGGAGAGAGGGAGGAGTCCAGAGCAGTTCCCAGGTTCCAGCATCAGTCACTGGTGGATGGGGTTGCTGATTAGTAAGTTAATTAATTTAGGAAAACATTTTAAATAGAGGGAGAAGAAAGAGAGTTAATTTCGTTTGGAACCTGAGCCTGAGGAGTATGCAGGGTAACAAGGCAGGAACGACTTTAGGCTGAAGTTCAAAGGAGCAGCCTAGGCTGGAAATAAAGATCTGCTAGTTGTGCACATGATGATAGCAGATAGCTCGTCCTAGTCCGGGAAGGCTGTTGGAATGCTGAAAATACCTACATCCTGTTTTTGGCCTAAGTAAGTATAATCAGAGAAGATTCTGATTCCCAGCTTTAAGAGTTGATAGAAGGTGACTAAAAATAATAAAGGCTGGGCCTAGCCTGTTATACATAACAGCACTTCCCAGACTCTGGTTGCAGCTGTGCGGTTCCTCCCACCTGTTACTGAGCTATGAAGCTGCCAGTCCCAGGCTCCCCTTACTGGCTCCTCTCACAGAATTTTGCTGATCCTCTCTTCCTTGTTAGCAACAGGAGCGTGAATAGTGAGGGGTATGGTGTGCTCAGGTGAGCCAGTGGCCAGGGGGCTGGTCTAGTGCTGAAGGACTGCCCTGCATCTTTACAGGAACTATTGGATAAGCACTGGAATAACCTGGTAGAAAGTCTGGGTGAGGCCTATAGGACCCCCAGGGGACAGAGAACCCTTTTCTGATCCCTGCTCTGGCTGTGTCCCTACAGTGTAAGACAAAGAATGTTTGGAAAGCCAGGACTGCAGCCAAGGAGGGCCTTGATTAAAGGCCTGTACAGGAGCCCTGCTGTATCAGTGGCTTCTACTGATAAATTTAATTTGCTTCTTGGTTTAGTGGCAGTGGATGATTGCTACTCTTGATTCTAACAAAACGAAAAGAGGTAGAGTCAGCTTAGGTTGTAGCAGTTGGGAGCAGAAGAGGAGGAGGAGTGATTCAGGTTTGCAGTAAGACTTGAACACAGTCCTCGCCAATAACAATGGGTCTTAGTCCATTTGTCTATTTGCATTGCTATAAAGCAATACCTGAAGCTGAATAATTTAGCAAGAAAAGTGGTTTATTTGGCTCAAAGTTCTGCAGGCTGTACAAGAAGCTTGGTACTGGCATCTTCTGGAGAGGACCTCAGGAAGTTTCCAGTCATGGCAGAGGGGGAGCGGAGCCAGCATGCTGCATGGTGAGACAGAGAGTGAGAGAGAGAAGGGAAGAAGGTGCCAGGCTCTTTTTAACAATCAGATCTCCTGGGAACTACTGGAGTGATAACCCACTTATCACTGCAAGGACGGCAGCAAGCTATTCATGAGAGCTCTGTGTCCGTGACCCAAACACCTCCTGCCAGGTCCCAACTCCAATACTGGAGATCAAATTTTAACACGACATTTGGAAGGGATGAATATCCGAACCACATCAATGGGCGTTCTAGCTAAATTTTATGAGTAGGGGATGTGGACGTAGAGGATAGTGGGCCAACAAAGGGGAATCCAGATGACAGCCAGTGCTTCAAAGATTGACAGAGAAAAGTAAGCCCAAAAGAAAGGAACAGTTACACAGAAAAGATGGGCAAAATTAGAAGTAACATCAGAGAGGAAGGAACATCACAGGCCTGGCCTAGACATCAGACAGTTAAGAGGCTGCATCTGGACTTATCAGGGCAGTTGAAACCATTTCAGGGCAGAGAGATGATACAGGTATAAAATAAATGAAGCCACTGCAGCAGAGAGCCAGGGCTCAGGGACCCGGTGTACTCACTCCCCAGGCCTGCCATAACAAATCGCCATAAACTGGCATCACCAAACAACAGAAATTCATTCTTTCATAGTTCTAGAAATCATAAGCCCCAAATCAAGATGTCGGCAGGCCATGCGCCCCTCCGCAGCTTTCAGAAGAAAGTCTATTCCTTGCCTCCTCCTGCTTCTGGTGGCTGTGGGCACTCTGAGACTTGTGGCGACAACACTCCAATGTCAGTCCCTAGGTTCACCTTCTCTGCGTGTCAGTTTCAAAACTCCCTCGGTTTCTCTCCATAAGTTCACTTATGATGGGATTTAGGACCACCCTGATGATACAGGACAAGTTCCTCTTCAGTAAATTTAACTTAATCACATCTTTTGCCAAGGAAGAGGATATTCACTCCTCTGCCACGGAAGATAATATTCACAGGTCGTGAATACATCTTTAGGGGTCATGTTTTTCTCCACCTTCCACAGGAGGAACAGTAAAATTCTGGGCAGAAGAGAAGAAATCAAAGGAAATAAATTGTTAGAGAAACGGGAAGAGATGACATATTGCAGCAACATTCTAAAGAGTTAAGAACATCAGGAGAAGAAGCCTAGCAAAAGCAAGCCAAAGCACTGACTGATGCATGGCATGAAGTTCAGAGAGCACGAATCTTTATTGCTGCTGTGCTGGGTTAAGTGCATCATGTGCATCAGCTTGTTGGCCTGGATAGGGGCAGGAGCTGTGTGTCACTAACTCAGGAACTAGGGCTCTGCTGGTTGTTGTATTTCCTGTGTCATGTTTGACAAGTGTCCCCTTGCCAAAGAAGAGGGGTGCCGTCATGTTGCTGGAGCCAGCCCACTCTAAGCAGTGTGGACTTGGTTCATCAGCCTTTCCCCCATCACTCTTGTTACAGACAAGAGGCAATGAAAGTGGGGCATGTGGCTTCTGATGGCGAAAAGGTGGGGGACATTCCTAAGAGGAAAGAACTGAGGACAGGCACCAATCCTGGGTGGGGTGGAAGAGGGTCGAGGGTGGGGAGGAAAGTGCCCACAAAAGGGCAGCAGAAGTCCTTTCAGTGCCCAGTGAGAGGCAGGCTGATGTTGCCAGGAGGAGGGTCTCCCAAGAAGAAGAGACCTGCTGACCCCATCCCCGTTGCTTCAGGCGTCCATCTCTGTTGCTTCCCAATCTGCAGACACTTGCATCCTCAAGGATACTGCCAAGTGTCTGCAGATATTATCATGGGCTCCACTTATCAGCTGCATGTTCGTGGCAACTCACTTTACCTCTCTAAGCCTCAATTTTTTCACCAACAAAATGGGGCTAAAAAGCACCTACCTTACTTCAAAGAATTGCTCCTGAGAATTAATGGAGTAATGCAAATAAGAACTAGGCACAGCCCCCCAGCACTTAAAGGCTCTTGGCAGAGGATAGTTTTTAGTTATTGTTACTAGTATCTGGAGCTCAGCATGGTGGCTCACACTTGGAATCCCAGTAGTTTAGGAGGCCGAGGTGGAAGGACTGCTGAGTGAACCCAGGAGTTTGAGACCAGTCTGAGCAATATAGCCAGACCCTGTCTCTACAAATAGCTGAGTGTGTGTGCATGTCCCTGTAGTCAGAACACTTTGGGAAGCTGGGGTGGGAGGATCGCTTGAGCCTGGGGAATTTGAGGCTGTAGTAAGCTATGATGGTGTCACTGCACTCCAGCCTGGGCAACAGAGTGAGATCCTGTCTCTAAAATAATAAATAAATAAAATAAAATGAAATCATGACTATGTCCTGAGACTTGGAGCCACAGTGTGATTCACATGCTGTGGAGTCCATAGTGAGCCATCTTCCCTCTTCAGAGTGAACATTTTTCCGTTTTCCCTGAAAACTCTGCTTTCTGGTTTTCTCAGCAAGTGGGCTTCGCCCCTACTCCTCCTCAACATTACCAGGGGTAGGCGGCTCCCCACAACTAACAGGGAAGCCCCACAGCACCCTAGCGTCCTGCGACTGCCCTTCCCTCGCCTGCAAGTCAGGATGCTCTGTTTATTTTTATTTTTTCAAAGAATAGCAGCCTTTTCCACCCAACTCTCCGCAACCCAGTACCCATACAGCAATTTGTTCCAGATGCTAGGAAATTTACATAGTCCTGCTCAACATAAAAAATATTTCCCCAATGCTTACCAACCTCTGGAGTGGGTGTCTTCTAAGTCTGCCAGCCAATCATCAACACTTCGCCGAAACGCACTGGCCTTTAATCATTGTTGTCCAAACATGGAAGAGCTGCAGCCAGCAGAATATAGAATTTTTGCTGGTGCAATCCAAGAAATTCGTGCAATCTCTCACCTGCTGAGCTTCAAATAGAAGCCCCCAAAGTAGTCATTGTTCAGTTGCTTCTCTGGGAGATGTGTGTGTAGGAGGTCGGAGAGAGTTTACCTGATGAATCAAGTGGGGTTTTTAGCTGAGCAGGTCCAATGAAATAGAAAAGCAGTCCAAGAAGGAAGCTTGATGAATCACACCCTCCTTCCCTGACAGAGGGGGCAGTGCCCCCCTCACTGCAGGGGTAGACATAGCTACCAAAAATGCTATGTTTATTACCTTGTTACTCAAAGTGTGGTCCAGGACTAGTGGCACCAGCAGCACCGGAGGGCTTTAGAAATTCAGGCTCTTAGGCCCCCACCTCTAGACCAACTACAAAATTTGCATTTTAACAAGATTCCCAAGTGCCTGTCTCTGCACAGTACAGTTTCAGAAGCACTGATTTATGGGACACCCATAAAGTCTCCATCCCTCTCCCACCCCAAAATATCTTCTTCCATTAAGCACTGCTACGGATGCCTGAAATTTATGTATTAATCACTCCTCAATTAAGACTGAACAATTCTTTTAGAAATTACAATATAGAGTCATTATTACACCAAAATCCTACTTCTTCTGCAGTCCTTCAAGGAGTGGCAAGATGACATTTTCCTTAAAACCTTTTGTTCTGAAAGTGCCTGCTGGCTTCCTGTGCTGTACACACCACCTCAGGCATGACCGATGCCTTCGCAAGATCTATGGTGTAGTCTATTGTTTCTACATGCAGGAGATTTAAAATAATGTTAGATTCACAAATGGTTTCTTCATAGGATGCGCATATTTCATTTTTTTCTATCCCAGTACCTAGCTTAGTGCCAGCTTAAGAGTTGGCACTGTTTGCAGGAAGCCTGAACACTACTACCTGTTCTGAGTGTCTGTTATGCTCACCAGCATCTGAGCTTGGCACTCTTATTTTCTCTCTCTCTTTCCATTTCTCTATCAATGTCTGATATGGTTTGGCTGTGCCCCTACCCAAATCTCATCTTAATTGTAGTTCCCATAATTCCCACCTGTTGTGGGAGGACCTGGTGGGAGTTAATTGAATGATGGGAGCGGTCCCTCCACATTGTTCTCATGGTAGTGAGTAAGTCTTATGAGATTCTTATGGTTTTATAAGGGGAAAACCCCTTTCGTTTCGCTCTCATTCTCTTTGCTGCTGCCATCTGAGACCTGCATTTTGCCTTCCGCCATGCACTGTGAGACCTCTGCAGCCACACGGAACTGTGAGCCCATTAAACCTCTGTTGCTTTATAAATTACCCAGTCCTGGGTATGCCTTTATCAGCAGTGTGAAGACAAACTAATACAATGTGTCTGCCTGCCTATCCCCACAGATGCATATCCTCACAACAACTCCACTGAGTAGATAAGTAACTGTCTCCCTTTCCCAAGGCCACACAGCTGGCAGGTAACTGGCAGGCCCTTTACCCGCAGAGCTCACACTTTTCAACAGGTGATTTTGCCTCCAGGTAAAGGGCTGAATGGCTGAATGGTGAATGGATAGTGAGAGATGATGTCAGGGCTTCTTAGCAACATTTGCTTTTCAGGAGTGACCCCCAAATGCATATAAAGGTGAAGGCTTATTTTTATTGACCTAAAGGAGAGAGCAGGAAGTGCTGCTGCCTAATCTTGAGATGGAACAGAGACCCTTCTAATAGGCCTGCACTCCCTACCAGTTAGCATGAACACAAAGGAAAATCCTGAATTCCTTCAAAGGAAACTCCAGGCACCTGATTTGCGTTAAAAAGTAAATGAGTAACTTGATAAACCAGAAGATAATAGTAACTTAAAACAACAGCCAAGGAAGGTAGAGTCAGGAGATGTTTGGTTGCCTGTAAAGCTATAGACACCATCTTAAGGTATGTTCCTGATTTTTTCTCAGAAACCCAACCCCCACCAGACAAATCCACTGGCACATAGACCTCAGATAAAGGGGAACTGAAGGCTGAACCCTGACCTCCATTTTTTGTTCTAAATTTCTTCTTGAAGGGCCTGAGGAAGTTACACCAATGAGCCAAAGCTCCCATTCTTTTCTACTGACCCCATTTTTTAAGCAAAGCTTCTCTTCCTTAACCAATTGCAAATCAGAAAATCTCTGAATTCACCTTTGACCTGTAAGCCCCTACCCCTTCAATATATCCCACCCATTTAGGCCAAAACCAAGGTAAAACCTCTTGTATGAATTTAACAATTTTTGCCTATAATTTCTGCTTTCCCGAAATTTACCCCTGCCTTTAAAAACCCTTACCTGCAAGACATCAAAGAGGTCAGGATTTAAGTGTTAGCTGCCTGGGCCTCTATGCTTGGTGCCCTGCAAATTAACACCTTCCTTTTGCCTGCCACAAGACTCAGTGTGGATACCCGGTGTTACTGCACTGGGCAGGTGGATGCCCTGACCTAAGCTTCAGGAGCGGGTTCGCTCCTATTTGAAGGTCGTCTCTCATGCTTTGTAACAAAACTTCATTGGAGGAACTTCATGAGGAAACAAGCAGATTAGGATTCAGCACAGGTTCCTAAACAAGTGCCCAAATCCTTCTGGGGGAATCAAGCTATAAAAAGTAAAAACAAAAGCAAGATCAAAAATCAGTTTCACCGAGTGTCAAGTTAAAAACTAGGATTTGTACAGCTCCCCCATCACCAGCTTTCCTCCCCATGGTCTGAGAAGTTCAGAATGCCCCATGGTACATGATTAAAATTCCCTCTTTGGTGGCTCCCCGCTTCTTGCCTTCATCTTTTTTGGTCTGAGCCGACACCAGAGACAATTAGGGACTGTATAATCATTGCTGCTGGGGCTGAGCTTCTACTCACATGCTCCTCAGGAGGAACTGATTACCATATTAAGCATCTTTCACTTGACAAAAATCAGGTGAGAATGTTTTCCTCCGTTTTCCCCAGAACGCAGACAAGAGTGTCAAAAGGGAGAGTCAACGGGAGCCACCAATGAGGACTAAATAGTCAGAATCTTCTCTTTATCTTTCATAGCATGTATTTCCTTTGATGTTGAAATCTCCTTCTCTTCTTGTGTTTTATTTATTTGTTTTTGATTTATTCTCCTTCTTGTTCTGCTTCTTCTCCTTTAACAGCCATTCGAGAGCTGCATCCCCTTCCGCAGAGCCCTGAACCTGCCAATGTCAATTGGAAAGGTCAGCCCAGCTCTGGCAGCTCGAATCATCATGTAGCTGCAGCCCCAGAGGCTGACCTACACACCACCTCAAATCTAAACAATGGGACCCGAGGATCTAACTCACGATTGGCAGTTGGCGTGAGAATATCAGGTCTTATTCACCATTTTCAGTCAACAACCTAGAAAACAAAAGCAACCCACAGAAACCGAATCTGCAATGGCCCTGCAGTACTTTTCACTTTAGGGCAAGTAAAGTGGCCACTCATCAATTATCCAAATAGTTCAAGGGCCAAACACCATTTTCCCTAGAAATAGGAAAATAACTGAAGCAAAAGGAGCGTTAGGCGTGATCTGCATCAGTGACTTGCTTCATCTGCCACATCGCTTTGTCAGCCTAACCCAGGATGGTGTCATTAAGACCACTGGGTGTGAGGGACAATGGGATTAATGTATTAAGGTGTATTCCATGTTTCAAGCAATGTCCAATGGGCTTTGCATACATTTTCTTATTTAGGTCTACACCTAATAAGATCTGGGCCTCTACCTACCCAATTCTGGAGTGGTCCATTCATTTAAACCATCACAGTCTGCAAGTCATAAATAGGATCAAGAGGATTGCAATTTTAACTCTTTAAACTATATAAAAGGGAATCCAGTTCATAATATAGAGAAACACTTCCCCAAAAGAAACAATCAAACCACCTTGACTCCCAACTCCAGCTCTCCCCCTGCCCCGCAGCTACCGTGGAGCCCTCCTCTAGACCCTCCCCTTCCAGTGTCCTCAGGTTCCTCCAGGAGCCCTGTAGGGATCCAAGAGCCCCACACTTTGGATGCCAGAATGTAAGGAATCTATGAGCCCCACGTTGGGCACCAGAATGTAGGGAGCCAGCCCTACATCACCTGTGGTACCCCAAATTTGGCGGTGACAAAGGAATGAGAAAAAGACAAATTAAGAGTGCAAAAAGCGGGACCATGGGGCCATCACTTTATTACTCTGGTGGAGGCAGTGAAGGCCCCAAGCTCTGATCATCCACACTATTTTTTTATTATAATCACTTTGATCTACAGGGTAGGGGTGGAGTGATGGTGGAGTGAATCAGTGGCCAAAACTGGTGTGTCATCCTAAGGACTGATAACAGTGGCAGTTTGGGAGTTTCACAAAACAAGAACATGTGGTTATCTTTAGCTTATTATCTATGTGCAGCTGGTGGAATGTGGACCTTACAAGGAGCCTACAAGTCTGGCTATGTCGTAGTGTTACAAAGGGGTTTTACATCCTTGAGCACAATATTTATGGTAACAGAGGCTGGGTCACCCTGCACCAGAACATGAGGCATGGAGAGGCCTTCCTCCTCAGAGGCCTCCTGTGGCCTTCTGCAGTTTGTTGTTCTTTGTTTATATGTTACTCATAACCAATTTATGTAGGCACTCTGTAAGTCCTTTCTCCTCTGCTGTTCTTTCCCAACAAGTCCCTGCCACCTGGTCCTAGTGTTTTGTTCCTTTCTCTGCTACCTCCCACTTTTCTAGTCAAGTCTCTTTCTATTCATTCAGTTGATTCTACATCACAAAATCTGTAGAACCAGCTGTCAAAGACAGAATCCTCATTTGGATGAAGGAGGAAGAAAACTTGTACTCACTGCCAACAAAGACATTTTCTTTGATGGGGTGGTTGGGGCTATATGGAGTAGGAAAAGGAAAGGTTGAGGACATTCACAGGATAATGAAAGGTGTACCTGCTCACAAGCTAGGTGACAACCTCAAGAAGAAGATATTATTATCTCTCATTCCATAGTGAACAATCTGAAGCCCGGGTGAATTGTCTGAGGTCACAGACCCGACATATGACCAGAATTGTCTGAGGTCACAGACCCAACATATGACCAGAATTGTCTGAGGTCACAGATTCAACAAATGATAAGGATTGTCTTGAGGTCACAGAGCCAACGAGTGACAAGAATGCTGAGGTCACAGACCCAGCAAGTGACAAGAATGGTCTGAGGTCACAGATCCAGCAAGTGACAAGCATGGTCTGAGGTCATAGACTCAGCAAGTGACAAGAATGGTCTGAGGTCACAGACCCGACAAGTGACAAGAATTGTCTGAGGTCACAGACCCAGCAAGTGACAAGAATGGTCTGAAGTCACAGACCCAACATATGACCAGAATGGTCTGAGGTCACAGATTCAACAAATGATAAGGATTGTCTGAGGTCACAGACCCAACAAGTGACAAGAATTGTCTGAGGTCACAGACCCGACAAGTGACAAGAATGGTCTGAGGTACAGACCCAACAAAGTGACAAGAATTGTCTGAGGTACAGACCCGACAAGTGACAAGAATGGTCTGAGGTCACAGACCCGACAAATGACAAGAATTGTCTGAGGTCACAGACCCGACAAATGACAAGAATGGTCTGAGGTCGTAGAATCAACAAGTGACAAGAATTGTCTGAGGTCACAGACCCAACAAGTGACAAGAATGGTCTGAAGTTACAGACCCAACAAGTGACAAGTGAGAACCAAGATTTGTATGACAACAAAACCCATCATTTTTTTACCAAACCACAGGTCTTGTGTGGAAGATAAAATGAATCTGAGATGAGCA
The DNA here is from genome assembly GCA_036589455.1 of Ateles fusciceps. Classification (NCBI taxonomy): domain Eukaryota; kingdom Metazoa; phylum Chordata; class Mammalia; order Primates; family Atelidae; genus Ateles; species Ateles fusciceps. The sequence goes on from JAZHEH010002234.1 coordinate 10,247, forward strand.
CCATAAGAGCAATCAGATTCTTAAGACCTATCTCTCTTTGCCCTTCAGTGAAACAAATGTAAACAAAGGATGTCACAACTGACTCCCAGTGAGCTTGTGCACCCACCCATTACATCCTTTCAACCCTTGCCCAACACTTCCTAGGTCAGCACTTTGTGATGGCATATAGGTATGGTTGGCTTTCCTTAATAAGTTCAAATTTATTCATTCAACAAATACTAGCTTAAATGCCCACCATGTTAGAAGTCAAGTGAAGAGGTGGACAGGCACAGTTTTTGTTTCAAGAGGCTAAGGTCAGAGTCAACTTATGAATACAGTCATTTAAATAATCAGAGTGTACAAGGTGGTTTGGGGAAGAGCAGGAAACACCCAAATGAGCATCCAGTGTACTGGGAAAGATGCCACCACAGTCATAGCATTCGACTCTACTTTTGGAGACTTCGTCCTCCTACCTTCTCATTTTAATCTTCAAGATTATCTTGAACTGTCCTCAATTTTAGATACTAATCATTGTTTTTCATACTTAATCATTGTGTTTTAACACTCTAATCAATCACTGTGTTCTAAAGAAATTGTTAATTGAACAGATCCCAGAGCCACATCCTCCCATGATGAATCACATAGGAAAATTATATTTACTGGGGCCCCTGTAGAGCTCAATTTCACTGTCACTGGCATAAATACTTTTTGCACATCTATTGAGATAAAATTACAAACAAACAAAGACATAGCTTCTGGCCTCATGGAGCTTAAAGTCTATTAGAGGAAATATATACTAATCAAACATTTGTGCAATGTATGTAATATTCTACCCAATGAAGGTGAAATTTCTACCATGCTCTAAGATCATAGAAGAAAGGGATCTGACCCGTGTTGGAGGTAAAAATAGAGTGTTTCTTTCTTTCTTTTTCTTCTTTTTTTTTTTGACGGAGTCTCACTCTGTTGCCAGGCTGGAGTGCCATGGTGTGATCTCAGCTCACTGCAACCTCTGCCTCCTGGGTTCAAGTGATTCTCCTGCCTCAGCTTCCTGAGCAGCTGGGACTACAGGTGTGTACCACTATGCTCAGCTAAATTTTGTATTTTTAGTACAGAAAGGGTTTCACCACGTTGGCCAGAATAGTTCTCAATCTCTTGACCTCGTGATCCACTCCCCTCAGCCTCACAAAGTGCTAACATTACACGGATCATTATCAAGCCTGGCCCCCAGAGATTCTTTTAAAGGAATGATGCTTGAGCCAATACTGGAAGGCAGTGAGGGGAGGAAAAGATTATCTCATACAGAAGAGAATAAATAGCCCATGGCGGGAGTGGGCAGAGCAGACCAAGCTGCTGAAAGGGACAGTGATGTGCTGAAGTGGAGAGAAAGAGAGGCAATAAGGGACAGGTCTGAGAGGCACGTGCCTAGGGTCAAGCCATACGGAGCCTGTAGGTGGGTTAAATATGTTGGTCTTACCCATGAGTAATGTGAAGGCTTTTACACCAATGCATGGCAACATGAGATCTGCATCTTTAAAGGTTGCTTGGGCTTCTACTTTGAGAACACATCCAAGAATAAAAATAAAAGTGGGAGAACAACTTAGGAGATTACGGCAGAATTACCAGGAGCCAGAAAAGGTGGAAAGGGGAACAAGCTTGATATTTTAAAACATGGCTC
>JAZHEH010002235.1:0-21358 GCA_036589455.1 Ateles fusciceps
GCTGGGCACGGTGGCTCATGCCTATAATCCTAGCACTTCGGGAGGCCAAGGCTGGTGGATCACGAGGTCCAGAGATTGAGACCATCTGGGTCAACATGGTGAAACCCCATCTCTACTAAATACAAAAATGAGCTAGGCATGGTGTGGTGCATGCTGTAGTCCCAGCTATTCCGGAGGCTGAGGCAGGAGAATTGCTTGAACCCAGGAGGTGGAAGTTGTGGTGAGCTGAGATGGTGCCATTGCACTCTAGCCTGGGTAACAAGAGTGAAATTCTGACCAAAAAAAAAAAGCACTTGTAAGGCCTAGGACAAACAGGGAAGATAACCATACAGGTACATAAGGGATTAAAAGGATATGAACTGCCTATTTGAAGTGAATGTTCTCCAAAGAAATGATACTAGGCACCGACAGGCAGAACACAAAGTTGTAAGTGAATCAGATCAGAAACGAGGGAACGGGGATGGTTGGAATAGTGGCTGAGGGGGAAAGATTGGGATAAATGCCTCAATCGAATATGTAATAACGGTGCTGACAAGGGTTCCCTACTATGGTATTGGTTGTGCAATGAGGTACTAGGTTCAGGATCCTACTGACTGGAATGAGATGCACAAGTAGGAAATCTTTAGATGAACAAAACTAATTTCTTTGTTTTGAAGCAAAGCTCAAACCTGTGTCCTTTGAGAAACCTTGGGGGTGCCCTCTCTGTACCTCTCTGCCCTAGGCTGCAAACTGCAGTGGAGCCTGGGCAGGAACAGCTGAGGCTTCTCCTAACCATCCACTTGAGTCTGTGTGCTCAGCTCTTGCCTGGTCAGACTCGTTGCTCCCCCTGGTATGAGCCCCCTCCTTAGGTTTTATCTGCTTCTCCCTATCTTGCTTTACCCAACTCCTTGTCTTCTGTTGATGAATGGATCCAGAGCAAAGGGTACACCTTTTAAGCTTGAAAGACTGGAAAAGTGACTGTCAGGACTAGAAAGTAACGTTGACACTTAAAGATGGCTTATGAGATTTCTGTGGGGGAAATAAATTCCTGAAACTGGCAGTGCCTGGACATACTTTCCTAGGATGGCTCTTAACTCCCTCAAATGAATATGCCTTGGACTTAGCCTTTGTCATGCTTCCCTTAAAGCTCTAAGCCTTAAGCTCAATCCTGTGAACACTTGAAGAAACTTCTGTTTCACTTACTCTGATATGACCTTGAGTATGGGCTCAGTGCTCTCCCAAAAGCACCATGCGTGAACCCCCCCCATAAGTAACTAGCAGATAGAGATTAAGATGGTCTATGAATAAAACATGGGAAGTTTGAAGTCTCATGTTACCTTGGAGGGAAAGGATTGAAGATTGCCACAGTGCATTCAAAGGCTCGAATTGCACAGGAGTTGGGTAACTTTGAGCTGTTAACACCTCATGTGTAAACAAAGGCTTTGCGCAGAATTCCATAAGGGAAGTCTTGCATAACGAAACAGAATATTCAGCTACTTGCTCATGCAAAATTCCATGTCTATGGCTACTAACATCTGAAGTATAGGACAGTAATGATGGCAGTGTGTAAGCTGAAGTTCAGATTTGAAACATTCCATATTGAAAAGGGCCACCACACTGGCACTGAAGAGTTAATGAAGATTGGGAGAACGCAGTGTTTCCTATCCTTACAACTGAACACTTCTGACATTAGATACAAGGTGTTTTTCAACGCCAAGCAGCTCTCCATCAGACACCAGCTCAGTGTCTTGTAACTCAACTCCAATCTGATATTTAGAGACAATATAACCATCCTACATACCAAGTGCTCAGACAGGGGGGAGGAGGGGTGTAGGGCAGAGACATAGTGGGAGTGGGGGAGGGATAACATGGGGGAGAAATGCCAGCAGAGTATGCACCTAAAGTAAAACTAAAAAAAAAAAGCATAGATGTATGTGCAGTATGAGTCTTGGTGAGAAGACACAACATATAAGGATCCCAGAACTAGGATAGTTGAGTGGTGTGTAGAGGGTGGTAGACAGAAGGCCAAAAGATGTAGGGTGACAAGGGCCAAGAAGCTTAAACATTCAAGGAGCTCTGCAACCCCCCCCAAAATAACTACATCTAGGCACATCATACCAAGACTGCTATAAATCAAATAATTAAAAGCAGCCAGAGGTAGGGGAAAGCACGTTATCTTAAAGATCTGTTATTCTGTCAGAACAGTTGTCAAAGCCAATAGACAAGAATGGACTTCTCCAGTGTGCTGAGAACAACTTGCAACCTCAAACAACTAGCACTAAAACATCCTTCAAAAACAAAGATGGAAAGTCTCAGACAGGATTACATCCCTCACAAATACTAAAGTCTCCTCCAGGCAGAAAAGTCTTGCAGGAAATCACAGAACTGAAAACGCAAAACTGTAAATGTAAATGCACACTGATGTTAACTGTATAAAACAATCTGGAAGGATTTAAACACAGGAAGTTAAAATGGCAGCAAAACTGCAAAATGCAAGAGGGTCAGTGGACTTTGTGTAAAGTGTAGAACACAATCAAAAGTACAAAGATAACTTGGGCATCAATATGTTAAATGAGATACTCTAGAGAGTAAACATTAGAGCAAGGTAAAGAGACAAAACTAAGTGACTTAAAGGAGAGGCAAAATAACATGGAACCAATGGGTCAAGTAGAAAACTAAGCAACAGGGACAAACACAAAGGTAACTACATCAGATACAAATGGGTGAATGTTTCAAGTACATATTCTTGGACCACATGCAGGTAAAACCTAACTACTTCCTGCTTAAGACTTTAAGCATGGGTACACAACTGCTGAAAGTGAAAAGGAAAAGGCATACCATGCCAACACTAGTAAAACTAGCATGCTACCAGAGTTCCACTGAGAACACTGCAAAAGTGACTTGGTAACAAAAATCCAAGGATTTGAAGGCACACAACCTACCCTCACAAAAAGTCAACATTAAGAAGTAGGAACACAAAACCGACTAATGTTCTAAATTTAATATGAATAACACTTGTAAACTTCACAGTATCATATTTTGCTTTCTTAACGTGGTCACTGTACACTTTTAAAGCCTAGTAAGCTGCCTGCATCCATGGCATCGGAGCCTTGGAGCTGAGAGCAAATAGTTGATGGGCTCATTTTAGGCAAAATGTTGTCAGCCTGAAGTGGGTTGATGAGTCGTGATCCAGAAAATGGAAGAAACCAGAAGTACGGAGCATGAGTTGGGACATCGGGTATACCAGCTACAAAACACTAAGGCTTTTTTAGAAATGATGTGAGATGTCAAGTGGCCAGGGAATGGAACATGGCCTGGTGACTTAGTTACATTGGTAACAATTTCCAGGAGATTTTTCACTTATGGAAAATGGGTTAATTCTATAGGGCTAGACTTCTAAAAGAATTCGCCCAATGTCCTCTTCAAGCCATGTTCCTTTTCTTCCCTATTGCCAGACAATTTTCTGATGGTGACTAAATAGACTTGTATAGCATGAACCATTTACAAACATCAGTGCTATGCTAAACTAAGCAAGTTGAAGAAAGGTGTTGTCTTAGAATATACTTAAGTAAACAGGTCACTAGAGACTTGGTTTTTTCAAATAATCCCCAACAGGTTTTCCCAAGCTTGAGACATTGGTACCTCCTAACAGGAGGATAATTCCTTCTTAATCAGGATTGATTTATCATCTAATCTGACACCATTAGAAAATGCTAACCATTCGAAAAGTTGCTAACCTCCCTGGTAACAGGACTAAGAAAATGTTGATCTGGTTTTGGGGAGCAAAGATGTGTGGAAGCTGGACCAAGCCTGGAGGCAGATGTGTTGGAGCATCTAGGCAAAAGCTGACAATGGTGAATTCCACAGCTGGAGAGGTGTCTTTCTACTAGCTCCACGTGGCTTGGATTTCACTTTATATTTTTGGATGAATATTCGAATTCTACCTCAATCAGTAAATCTGCCATGAATCCTCACTATAGGTTATTGGGGAAATGCAGCTTGCTTTTTTTTGTCCTCTGCTCCAGTCCCAGGTTGTTGCAGCCTGTGTGGGACTTAAGACTGGATACAGAGCCCTACACCTTGTCCTCTAGGAGTGTTGTACAGCTTACCCCTTTCAGATTCTCACTTCACCATTTTTCCCCGAGTGAGCTGGTTATTCTGACCCTCAACATCTGTTCTCCACTTGGCTCTGTGCCCCAATAAGGTAACTCTTGTGAACTACATCACCCAGTCTCTTGGAAACTGATAACTAGGTGGGTGTGGCCACGGGGAGACATTCACTAGGAGAGAAGGTTGGTGGGACGAGGTTTGGGTTCTAATTCTTGCTTTTCTTTGGGAAGGCCCTTCCCCCCCCCGGGGGGCCCCCCCCCCCCGCCTACTGGAGAGGGGCCCTCCGGGGTTTTTTTTTCTCCATGGTCATCAGTAGCTTGGTGTTGCTAGGCCCTGATATCTCACCCTTTGTTGTCTTAATTCACGTTACATGAAGGTTTCCTTGCACTAAATTCTTCACCGTTCGAGTGTAGTTTTTTGCTGGGACCCTGATAGATGGAAAAAGCTGTAAGCTTTGAAGGCAGCAAGGTTTTTGTATGTAAAAAGGAAAGTGGAAACCCCCTTAACTCACCTGGTAGATACTATGTCTTGTCTTGGCATCTTGGGTGATGTACTTGGTAGTCTGAAAGAATAGGGTGTGTTCATGAAACAGAAGACCCCTGATCCATGACATAAGTAGAGGAAAGGGATGGACTCTAGGGGTCATCTTCAATCATAGCTGATACCAGATCTGAATGTCTGTACACAAAAACACATGTCGTTAGCGCTGAGGAATCACTTGACTGCTTTCCACAATGGTGAACTAATTCACACTCCCACCAACAGTGTATGTGTTCCCTTTGCCATGCAGCTTCATCTGTTTTGACCTTAATAGCTGCTCTGACTGGCATGAGATGGTATTCCATCATAGTTGAGACTTGCAGTTGTCTAACAAGTGACCCTGGGTTTTTTGATCACATTTATGACTTTAGATGGAAGTGTGTTCATGTACACTCCCGAAAGTTTTATTCTTGTGAGTTTCTTACAGATGTTCAGTATTAGACCTTTGATAGGTTAGCAAACGTTTTCTCCAGTTATGTAGGTGGTCTGACTCAGTTTCTTTGGAGGTGCAGAGGCTCTTAAATTTAATTAGACCCCACTTGTCAATTTTATTTTGTTGTAGTTGCTTTTGGTGTCTTTGTCAGAAAATCTTTGCCTGTTGCGTTGTGTGCAGGATGGTATTGCCCGAATTGTTTACCAGGGTTTAGTTTTGGGTTTTACATTTAAGTCCCTATCCATCTTGAGTTTACTTTTGTGTAATACATGCTGTATATGGAACACTATACACCCATAAAGAATGGTCCTGCATCTTTGCAGGAACATGGGTGGTGCTGGGGGTCATTATCCCTAGCAAACTAATACAGGAACAGAAAATCAACACTCCGTGTTCCCTTAAAATGAGAGCTAAATAACTCTTGAACACAGAGGGAATAGCAGACACTGGGGCTTCCTTGAGGGTGGAAGGTGGGAGAGGGAGAACAGAAAACTAGGTACTAGGTTTAGTACCTGAGTGAAATATGTACAAACCCTGTGACTTGAGACCTACGTAACTTGGATATTATGTACCTCAAATCTAAAGTTAAAATGTATGCCTATGCTTAAAGTTAAAATTCGAAGCTGCAATCCAAAGGTAACAATGACTTGTAGAAAGCATACTGTAAGTCTGCTGGTAATGACACTTGTGGTCAAGCTTCAGCTCCCCAGTTGCCTAACTTGGATATCTAGTTCAGAATCAAATGTCTGTTTACTGCTTCCATGGGGATTACAGGGGCCAAGCCAAGCACAAGGTTAATATTCAATAAGATAGAGCTTCAAAAGAATGAAGGAACAAGATCTGTACACTACCAGCTCCCATAGGTTTATCCACTTTCTCCCAGGCATTCTTCCCTCTGGTTTTTAGAATCATGTTCTGCATATTGATAACCTGGGTAAGCCACTAGTCACTGTCCCAGTATCTATATTGTGTAATTCTCCACCAAGCAAGTGACCAAGTACAATGCTTGAGTCTATACCCACTGCAAGGACACCCTCTGACCACTTTGAGGGTCATGAATGAGGTGGCACTGCAGCAGCAGTCCATCTCTGGCTCACTCATTAATATCATACCCAGCTGACTATCAGGGACTACAGTCCTTCCAGCTCAGAGAAGAAAACACAAGGTATAGGTGTGTGAAGGAAAGTTATTGTAGATGTGGGGCTCTGGGTCTGTGGAAGTCACTTCCATTGTGGAATGAATTCCTGAGGGTTCCCAGCCGTGGGTCTGAAATAGTATGCACAAAGTGGTAGCTTTAGTTACATGTGTCACGTAATACCTGACACATCGCCTTATTAGGGTCTTGGAAATAAGGTAGGAACTAAACAGATGAGTTCTCTGTAGAACCTGTTTCAGACCTCTGTGGGATGTCTACCAGCCACAAAATACCTCCAGCACCACTGGGGTGTGGAGTCACAGTGCCTAAACTACAGGGAGGCTCAGATTGAATCCTGGTCCTGCTGCTAAAAGGCATTGGTCACTTCTTGCTCATCAGGTTGAATATTTTGCCATTGATACAGTAGACTAGTGTGATCTACATAATCTCCAGACTATAAAAGTCACTTTAGACAACTGGCAGAGCAGGAGAAACTTCCAGAACCTGGGAGTATGATGATGAATGTATTGCTGCTTTATTTGTGGTGAATGTGAATGGCTTTGAGCCTCCCTAATGGGGTGAAACAGTTGGCCAGGGCACTAGCTTCAAAGGGCCCAAGGCAGCTGCTGCTTAGTAGCAGACACCACCTCTGGCACAGCAGGTGTGACTAAGCTACCACGTTGACCTTATGGTAGTTCAACAAATGCCAAGACTTGCCTCATTCTCTTAGGAGCCATCCTTGTGAATCAAGCAGGTGATACGAAGTCCCCATCCCTGGCACTACCACTTTGAAGATGGTGTTCCTAGCTTCTGACTTCACTCTTGGCTATGTGGGAGGTAGTTTTTGAGGAAATTCTAATTGGCCTTTTCTACCATGATAGCTTTTCCCCCCATGGGTCAGGGAACACGTCAAGGTTAGATGAGTTACTACTATGTTTCTATCCTGATTACTTGGATGGGGGAAAAAGGTCCGGGGGTGGTCTGGAGACCCATTGGAGCCATTAGAAGATAGCATTGGTTGCATTTTGTCAGCTAGTCATCACACACCCCTCTCAATTCTGAGGACTGACCTGGCCTGGAGGTCCCTATCAAAGGTATGAATGTTCCTCTCCCCATTTTACTGAGGTAAATGGGCATATGTTTCCATGGGAGGGGTGGAAATACCGTGTATCTGCTGTGACACCACAGGGCTGTCATTAGCAGATAGACAATATTCAAGGGAATACTCCCTTCAAGGGAACTGCATGTAGCCCCTTCAATCCATGGACTGAGTCTCATTAAACATAAAAACTTGGTGAGGGATTGTATCAGGCAGGGTTCAACCAGAGAATCGGGAGCTGCAGGATATATACCTCCATAGGCCAGTTCCTTTAGTTTGAATACATGCATCCTATGTGATTGTGGAGGCTGATGCAAGTCCAGAATTCAAGTCTACCAGTCAAGAAAAGGTCACAGGTAATCGGGGAACTAAGACATGGGGCCAGGCTATCTATCATAGACAAAAAAGGAGGGTCACTGAGCAGAAAGGAATTTTGAACTGATGAAATAAGACTATCCTAGATAATCAGCAGGGGACTAAGTCAAAGTCATAACTCTAGGCTTTAATTTGATCTCGATATACCTTCACACTATACCATATTTGGAAGTACTTGACCAGACTGCAAACCTAGCCAAGCTAATCTCAAAAGCTTTAAGGATCATGACTGACTGGTGCAGTAGGTCACTTTCTCACCTGTTCTTTATCAGATTATACTGACTAAACTATCTCTACCTGCCCATCTATCTCACCCCTAGGCACATGGTTGAACAGCTATTGCTGGCTTCCTGTGGGTCAAGGCCATTCTGCCTGGCTACCTGCTATGGTTGCCATGCCTTAGTTAAGTGCAACCCCTTGACACCCATTCTACACTCCTATTCCCACTGACACCAGGGAATGCCGTTCCATGGCAGCATCTCCTAGTGACTCTGGCCCATGTAGGACAGCCACAACTAGGCTTCTCAGAGAAGCCAGTGACCCTCACTAGTGCTTTTTCCTGGCTTAGTCAAAGGAGGGATTTGACTAAGAGAGAGAAATACGGTAAGGTGGTAGGTTCTCTGATCTCATTGTTCATGCTACCATAATCACTTCTGAGTCTAATTCCTTTATCAGTACTGATAGTCCTCACTTACCACAGGCCACTACTGGGTGCAAGCATCAGGGAGGCATCTCAGCAGTGCCAGTAGTTCTAGGAACCATAGCTGAGCTACACAAAGGTACTCATCAACCTTTTTGTAGAGCTTCAGTCTTTCTGGAAGCATTCTAGTTTCCTGCTTATGTTCTACAGTTTTTCTGGGAAATCTGTCTCTTCATTGCAGAGATGTTTCATTCTATGTTGTGACCTGACCCTGTTGACTAAAACTTCTACCTGACTTTAATCCTGGGTACTCAAGTAGTACAAAGTAACACATCCTCATTAGCATCCTGGGCTAGCCTCTGGCTGTCTCATGGACATGTAATGAAGGGCCTGGATTTAAGATTACTTGTTAGTAACTAGAATCAAGCCTGCAGGGACATGCATTTCTTGAATCACTGAGCTTTCATGGAACAACTTCAACATGGTCCGTGAAAATTCTCTGGAGCTTTCTACCAGCATCTATCTCAGCAGTTTAGTTGCTATTCCTAACAGCAGGCTTACTTTAGAAACTTGTCCTCTATGAAGTTCAAATAATTTGATACAAGAATTGTACAAAGCAAGAATATACAGAGTAACTACTCTTACACTGTTCATCTGTTGGCATAAACCATTGAAGGTCAATTAGGTCTGTCTTAAAAGAAGTAAAGGCATGGGGAGGGGAAAATACCATGGTAAAATTTCTCTACTGGAGCAGAGAATCATCCAAACTTCAAACGGGAGTAGCCTATAGTTCAACTGTGGAATAGGGCAGGAACTCTTCAGAACAAGGTACAATCCCAACATTAGCAGGGGCAAATGCAGGGGAGTGTTCTCACAATGGGATATCCTGGAACAAAATGCTGAACAGGGGGCCATCAGAACATGAACATAAGTGGCCCACCATGGGATCACTCTGCTCACTCAAATACTCAGTAAGTGGGTACTGATTCTTCTGGATTTGTGAAGATCCTTGGGGCCTCCTTGAATACATCAGCCTAGGCACTTCTGAGCCTTAAGAGTACCGTGTTGACTTGAGCCAGCGGTGTGCCTTAACTCGTGGAGTAGTTCTTCAAAGAACTTAAGGGAAAGGGGTTTCCCCTGTAGGACAGAGGTTGCCACCTCCTTGATGTGTGTTCCAAAGGTGATTCTAGTTGGCTGGGACACCACTGTACACTATCCTAGAAGCAAAGTGCAGCATCAATTTTAGAATCCAAACATCTTGGATTTGATAAAACTGTTAGGATGTTTAACTCAGTTGATAGCCCTATTGGAATATTTGCTGGGACAGAACTCTGAGTCAAAAGCAAGACAATTTTATGAATCCAAGATGAACTCATGATACACTTAACATTGGTTAAGTGACAGAACAAACTCAGAACAGAAAACAATGTTACATGACACAGAGCAAACTGATACAGATCGGAGTCCCTGCTGGCTCTGAAGCCTTGGGAGCCAGCTGACTCAGACATAGCTTGAAGGATAGAACTTGAAAATATATCCTTGGCCCAATGACGCTGGTAAACATGAGCTATTCCTACCAGGAAAGCAAGATAGCCTCCTGTACTTTGGTGTGGTTAGTCTACTTGTATACTGTATTTAACCTGTAACCTGTTCAATTGATCTACCCTTGTGTTAAAACAAGCCAGAAATTATCCCTCTATGTAATGTGTATTGTAAAGAAAAGCATTGCTACCAAATGGATAAAGGATTAAGGGTAGTGGAGTGACAGATTGGTTAGCAACCACAGAAGTTTTGATATCTGCCTATTTTCACACTTTCTGAGAGTTTAAAGAAGGAATTCCTACTGTTGGACCAGAATACTTTCCAAGACCTTAGACAAATGTTTACTTCCGTATCTTGGGAAGTAAAACATCAATCTTGGGCATTAAAATAGCAGTGTTAAAACTCCTCAGGATTGATGTAGATCCTATGTAAGATAGGCATAAACCCAGTGGACATGTGGCCAAAGATAATGATGGACTCACCTGTACACCTTGAAAGGCTATGAAAGACTGATTTAAATTCCTGGCAAGATAGTTAAAGCAAAATAGTTACCACTTAAGCTCAGTGAAAGATGTACAAAGGTCAACTCTACTTAGAATTCAGTTGGCCCTCTTCAACTGTAGTGGTATAAATTACCAAAGTGCTATTTAGAGGTTATAAACAGCTACTTAAAACAGTCCCTTGACCTACATTAATCTCTTAAATGGAGGTGAGGGGGTTGGAAAAATGGGCAAAACTCTAATGACGCATGCACTGGGATAAGTTAGCCCTACTGAACAAACCATGGGTGGCATCTATTAGACTTGTCTAAAATAGAATGCTCTCAATAGGAATGTGTGTGCACTTGGTGATTGGGAACAAAACAAATGCACAAAATACTGATGGCAATTACACTAGCATTATTGAACTCCTTTGAAAATTTTTGTAAAATTTTCTAAACTAGGCTGGCTGACATTGCTATCTAAACTGGAATGGCATTAACTAATGGTCCTGATAATGTGGGGGATGAATTATCAGGTCTGAGACTTGCTCAGGAAAACCTTGGCTTACTGATGAATATTGAGATGGATTCTGTTGCCAAGCCAAGATCCCAAGTAGTTTCCCATCCACCACTGTGGCTCCTTGTCAGTTCTAGCATCTGCTACCTTTGGGTTTTAATCAAACTTTCACTATACTGCCTTTTTGTGTACCCCTCACTTAAGACACACCTACATGTTGGTATGCAGGCTCTGTTTCTAAGTTATGGCTACTATTCACCTTACATGGCAGCTAAGGTCTTGAATCTCTGGACCAGAGTCCTGAGCAAGTTTTCCTTGGGCTTCTCAAATGAATGCTCTGATCAGATTTGTGTCTAGGTTTATACTCGGCTCTTGAGGGTTATTTTGTGTGTAGTAGGCCCTAATTAAGACAATTACATTGCAACAGTCAAGTATAGGATAAGGGTGCCTGTGGAAAGACTTGGGTGTGCCCAATTTAAAATCCTATGCTTTACTCTTTCCAGAATGTACTTTGGTTTGTAGGCTTGGATTTTTAAGCCTGAATTGAAGAATGGGGTGAGAGGTAAAGGAAGTGACATGACAAGCTTGCCATAAAAACAGGTATCCTGGGAACAAGTGTCCCCATTATCCTGGGAACAGGGTACTTTCACAAAGTTCTCAAACTCTGACAACTTAGTCATTCCCTACGTGGCAGCTATCGATAAAGCATGTCTTGTCAAAGAACATCACTTGCTTGACTGTAGCTGTACAGATGAGCAATTACAAATGAAAACATTGGCAATGCCAGCTAAGGTTCTCCTTGGCATCCATTGCCAAACAAATACTTTGGACTGACTCCAGACATCAGGGTTTCTCTCCAGACACTGACTCATCCCTTGGCAGGTATTTGGTTTCCAGTGGACTGGGGGAGTCTCATAAGTTTCTCACATTGGTGGGTGTGATAGTGTCCACGTGCCTCCACAGGTAGCCATGATCTGGGCTGAGCTTCATAGGCCTAAGGCAAAATAAGGAGTTGTTGCTTAGTAAGCAGAGCTAAACAAAGCAAAAAGTCCACAGAACAAAGTATAAAAGCCCATAAGCTTAGAAAAATCCTCTGGAAAGCCCGGGAGATAACTTGGTGACAGAAACAAGGGTTTAAAAGGCAAATAGCATAAAGGAGTAGAATGTCCAGTTGATAAAACTATTGAAACAAGTTTAAAGTGCCATGGGGCCAGCAGGCTTGTGACCGGGCTTCTCTTAGCCAGATTTAGGATGAGAAATGGAGGCGATAGGAATGGTAACCTCAGTATGCCATTCAATGGGAATGCTATGGAAATGTAAGTTTCCCAGGAATTTTGGACTGAAGCTCTGCATATAAGCAACTTCCCCAACAAAGACGTTGAAGTGGTGATGAGATGACGGGATACGGGCTGGCACTGACAGCTTTTGCTACAGCATTCAAGGTAGGTAGTGTCACATAAACCTTTCCTGGTCTGAATACTCTAGGCTACTCCTATCACTGGGAACCCTACGTACAGCATGTAGTCAGTTTGAGCCTGTGTAGGCACGTGAGGGTAAGAAGGTAGATCAAAAGGAATTTGTACTTAGAGTCAAGGCCAGCTGTTAGTCTGAGGAATGGGAAATGATCATAAGGTATGCCATCTAGCTTTCAGGATGGATGTTTGACCCTGGTTACAAACATAAAAGCCAGCTCACTATTGTTTGTTCTCACCTGAGCATGTGGAAAGGTCAGTTACTGTCAAACTACATTCTAAATGGAACTCCAATTTTGGGAACTACGGTAATCAAAGCTTGTTTGTGTTGACCAAACACTGGAATGTACTGCACTCAAGGGATGGTCTACTCTGGCAGAATTATGCTTGGCATTATATGGGATGGGAGGAGCAATGGGCTTCATAACTCATCTGTTTCAGTTTCATCTGAGTGGTAAAGGACTTTTAGCACTTCAAACAAACTCAAAAGCATTTGTCTTACCACCTAAGCTGTTAGTCTTATTCCTATATGCCTAAAAGAATTTGTTCAATTCCTATGTCCTGAACTAGTTGTATGGTTTCCATCTTAAATTCTAGCTACCATCAAATAGGTCTCATTCATGGGGAGTAAGATGAGCCTAAATCAGAAGTAATCTCTAATCTTTGAGAAAATTGGAGTTGGTCTAGAAGTATTCCAAGTTTCTCTCCCTCAATTCTGCACTTTACTGTCTGCATAGCCTATCAAAAATTCCCATCGTGCAGGGAGAACCTGGCCTCTGAAGCCTGTATACCCTATGAAGTGTTCTCATGACTGCTAGGATAATATTCAGACCCCTGTTCCTATTGGGAAGTGCCCTGACTAGTCAAATGGGGAATCTGAGGCAATGAATAGTGTGTGAATGTTTCCTTAGTCCAGGGTTCGGAAGCTTGTTACTTTGGAAGCTGAACTTTCTGTTACTAAGAAGTCAGGCGATGTCAAGGTGACCTGAAACCCAAAAGAATATCACTCTATCAATTCTGGCAGAGTCACGCTGTGAGCAGGGATAGGCTCACCCAAGCTGGTCGGGTGCTTGTGGGGCCCAGGGGGCTCTAGATGAAGAGGGCATGGGTCAAAATTTGAGTCCTAGCAGGCTGACATGTAAGGGCAAAAGCAGTGTTGGCTATGAGATTCAGAATATAAAATAACTTCAGATCTTGTGCTGGCAGTAGCAAAGATCACAAACCTGAAAATCTCCAGCTTTATAGCCGCACTGGCAAAAAGATGTGCAAAGGCTCACAATTAAAAGCCATGTCAATAGTGTGGAGACAAGAATGCATCTTTGTAAGGTGTGAATTTGTGTATCCACTACATTGAGCCTAGTGAATCATTCTTTTTAAGCCTCTTACGGCTTAAATTTGAGTCTCTTAAGGAAGTTGTTTCCAGGAATTCTCGCTTTATACCCTAAACATAGTCTAGAATCCACTAAGATACACTTCTAAAAATTACACCATTCTCTACCACAGCTTAATGCTTTTGGTCTTATTTTGCTTTGCACAACTTTTTTTAACCCCTCTTAGTACTTAACCGAGGTATGTTTTGGCTAATCTTGTTACTTCCAACCTTTGTCACTGTTAGGCATGTTTCTTTAAAAAATTGTGTTAAGTGGTCGGGCGCGGTGGCTCACGCCTATAATCCCAGCACTTTGGGAGGCTGAGGCGGGTGGATCTGAGGTCAAGAGATTGGGACCATCCTGGCCAACATAGTGACACCCCGTCTCTACTAAAAAAAAAAAAAAAAAAAAAAAAAAAATTAGCTGGGCATGGTGGCACGTGCCTGTAGTCCCAGCTACTCAGGAGGCTGAGGCAGGAGAATTGCTTGAACCCAGGAGGTAGAGGTTGCAGTGAGCTGAGATCATGCCACTGCAACTCCAGCCTGGTGCCTGGTGACAGAGGGAGATTGTCTCCAAAAAAAAACAAACAAAAAAAAATTGGATTAAGTAAAATCCAGCTGAAACCTGTGAATAGAAAACGTCTATTCTGGTACCTGGGTGATTTGACTTGAATGTCTTACATTATTACCTTTCTTTCTCATGCTGTCCGGATGCTTGCACCTCTTATATGCCACTTCGGATCCTCTCTTCCTCTGTCCGTTGGCAGCTACTGGTGTAACCCAACAGTACTTTAACTCTGCTTCATACCAGCTACCTCCCAGTCCCTGCCCCAGAATTTTCCTCCAATTTGGAGTCATGGGGATGATCTTGGGAATCCACTGGGCATTCACTTCCCTGTGGAAATCTGGGGAGGGGGGGTTAGCACCTGGGGGATAAAGCTTGGTGGATGGGAGTTGGGAGCCAATGTATAATCCCTCTACCCTTTCAATCTGGGATGTTTCCTAAGGCTATAGCTTCTGGGGTGACTCTAGTGTTGCTAGTAGTGGTGGCCAATTCCATAATGCAGAATTAAACTGGCCTTTCCTCTGTCCTTAACCTTCATGTTTCTTAGTATTAGGTCCTCAAACTAGACCACCAAACTTATGCTGGTTTCTCTGAAACTGTCTGAGACAGTGGCTACATCAGTTTTCTCCCCAGTCTCCTCTCCCTGTTACTTTGAAAATTTCATTTCTAAACGTTGCTTTGGGTAGGGTTACCTTGCCACTTCCCATAGTTGTATCCAATCTTGTACCTACTTTAACAGCCACCAGGTAGCTCTTAAGGTATCAATATCAATTCCAAAACACGAGGTGAAGTGGAAAGTGAAGGGATAAAGCATTCTTAGGGGATAGTCCTGGGATAGGAGGGTCTCAATCACCCCCTGGTGCCTAATCTACAAGACCAGATGGAAAATACGTGGTGTTGATAGGATGACATTTTCCCACTGTGGGGTATGCTATTGATAGTGGGCTTATGGCATGGACGATGCTGAACCCTTCCTGGTTCATTAGCCCACCTCTGGCATGTTGCAGGAGGCCAGAGGAAGGCAATGGGGATATTCTATAATGAGGTTGCTTCTCTTACACAAGACAGGGCCAAGATTTTTTATTTTTAAAGTATGAGGGGGAGTATGGTATAAACAGGTGTGACCTGTATTTCTTCTAGACCCTTCCCCTGCTGCCAGATTGAAAAATCATGAGGTGCTGGCTTATCATTTTCAGGGCCATGTAATGATGTGCTCCCTTGAGGGTGGGTCCTGTGGCAAAGGGCAGTAACAGCTTACCTCGACTCCCAGCTTGGGGCAAAGGGATACTGTCCCCTATGGTGTCTATTAGCGTCCTGGATCCTGATAGTGTTGTCAGGTCCTTGGGTTAGGTATGTGACCTGGAGAGAATGCACATTATTAGGGTGCAGGTGACCACTGGTAAACAGCATGTCCAGAGCCGGTCTTTTGGAGTTGCTTTCTACAATCCATTCAATCAGCCCCATTGTTGTATAGTTGCCCAGAAGGTAGAAATGTCAGTGTATATCCAGGAACTCTCATTTCTGCACTTGGTCTATCAAAGTGCATACCCTGGTTACTATCAGTACATTGTAGGCTACACGTAGCTGCTTACCCTTATATGGTGGTTCGTTCTTGCATGCTTGCTGGAATATGCCTGCAGTAGCCCCAGGTAGATGTGTGCAAAAGTCAAGGCATGATGGCAGCCACAAAAGGCAGAGGTTATATGTAGCCTACCTGCCGCCATTGCACTGGACTCAGGCCCTAAGTGGCCTGTCCAGTATCATGCATCGAGAGCTTGGGGTGTGTTCTGCTAGGGTAAGGCACGAAGAGGCATGTAGTATGTCTTCACGTCAGTGGCAGGCCTCAACACTCTAGGGCCCAAAGGGTATGTTGTCTCTAATGTCCTGTCTTACATAGCCAGTGGGTTACATCTTGTGACTTCATCAATGAAAGATGGGCAAACTCCTCTACTGGTTTTCTGGGTGGTGTAGATGCAGTGTAGGCATCCACATGATAGACCATTATGTGTACCCCCAGCTGTGATGGAAAAGTCCTTCATGTCAGCATTCGAAGGGGGATGGCCCACTACCATCCAATCCTGTACTTCACATTGTTGTAGCCACATGCTTGAGGTCCTGGAAGATGACCCGGCTATTGGTGCACAGCACTACTAGGTCTGCCTCATAGAGGACCATCCAGGCAGCTGGCAGCTCAGCTCATCAGCTATTACGTCCTTTACCTGTGTTAAGCCAGAGGTATGAGTGGACTGCTTAGATGGCCATGGCTGTCCACGTGTGAGGATTGCCTCGTGATGAGTCATTTGTGTACTAGGCTTTTTGGTTAGGCATTGGATCCTGTCCCTCTTGTACAAAAAGCATCTGGAGGTCCAGTGGGCCTTTTTCAAGTCTTCAGTTGCTGCATAGGTGACAGGGCCAAGCCTCAAATGAAGATCTGCAGTCAAGGGGCTATAAGCAATGTGCTCCTCTGATACAGGTTATGCATGCCACTTGGCCAGTGTGTCTGGACATTCCCAGGCTTTGAGTTCTGGAAGGTCTCCTATAGCCAACCTACCATATGGTACTTGGGTGTGTACTAGCACTGGGAGCTCCTTTGTAACGTCCTCCACTTACCATGAGGTATAACATAGTGCAGAGGTGTAACACTGCATCCAACTTAAGCCCCCTTCCATATTTGGGACCTTAATTCTAAAGGCACACATTATCGTCCTTGGCTTTGCCACAGTCCACACCCACACCCCTGATCACATCTGGCTACATTCAATTCATAAAGCTGTCCCTGCACTGGAACTCCCAAGGCTAGTGTATTCAGAGGCTTCATTCTTCCTTGTGAACCAGTCCCAGTAGGCCCTCTTCTTGACTAATCTGTATTAGGGGCCTAAGGACCTGGGCCCAATGGGGACTAAAAAGACTCCAGTACCCTAGGAGGCCAAGGTTTGTAACTGCTTCCTTGGGTAGGATGTGGGTAGGCTTGCACCCTCTCTGTAATGGAAGACAGAATAACTTGAGTCTTACCTGACAAGATGGCATCCAAGTTTTACCGACAAGCCTGGAACCTGGACTTGGTTGACTCCCCTTCCTGTTTGCCAAGCACAAGAGCAAGGTGCAGGCTGCAGTTTGTAAGTTCGGAAAAGACCTGGAAGTAGGTAGCATGATGATTTCTGTTTAATGGAGAACACTACCTTCTCCACAGTGGTCTATTTACTGAGGGTCTGTGGCCACTAGACAGGCTTTGTAAACTTCCTTGGGGAAAGATAGCAAAGGTCCATTCTTTTCCTTACCAAAGGGATGCAGGTGGGGCATTGCGGGGTGCTGAAGAAGGCATTGGTTAAATGACAATGATATCAGCCAAGCACGTCTCCTAGCCTCTTCAGAAGGGTGGTGATGTTGGGAACAGATGAGGACACGGGGTGAGGGAATTGGATTATTCCTAGGAATCTATCATTCTCCATGTCTCATCAGGTGTCCACACTACCCACACAGGGCTCTTGTGTGAGCTGTGTGCTGGCCTTTAAACCTATCCAGGCTAACTCCTTAAGTCCCTGGTATTTTCATCATACATCAACACCAGGCCCTACCACATTGGTTGGTGGGTGTCACCCTAGATGGGCCCCTTGGCTTTCCCCTTTGCTTTGGCTGCCTTGTCTCCTACCCCAGTAGCACACAACCTTAACTTTCTCCCATTTCCCCAGTCTTGGCTGTTGCTTGGGCTGCCTGAAACACTGGTAATCCTACCAAGAAGTCCACGATAGACAGTGGCATGCCATACCATTGCTTGGGTGCTGACTACAAGGTGCCATCTATTCTGACAGTGAAAGCATTGTTGGAAAATCTAGTGCTCAGCAGAGATAAAGATTCCATCCTCTAAATCTGAGGATATTCTGCAGTTCTTCCAGTCAGTACAAAGACATGAGGATGAGTCTCCCTCTTTGGCCAGGACGTCTTGCAGCCCACACCAAACTGTTGGGGATGGCCAGATCCTCATTCGTACCATAGAGATGCCTGACTCGGGGGCCAGGTAGTTTGATGGATGCTATTGTGTGACTCCAGAGTACAATACCTTCTTGCCCCCATGTTTCATAGACTGACTCTACCCTCTGCCTGAATCTCTTTGCCAATTTTGGTTCCACAGTAGTGCAGGTCCACACTGGTGTGCTGCCACTTTGCAGGTGCAGGCTAGTTTAACAGTGCTGCCTTATGTGGGTACAGTTGGTATTCTGTTTGTTTTCATAAATTAAGCCAGATGGACGGATGAGATGGGAATTGTTTATGGATTAGTCCCCAGTATTCATTCTTCTGCCCAGAGGTCTCCATGGGGTCCTGATGGCTTTAGGGTCTTAGGACAACTTAATAGTGATAGCTCTGACTCATTGATATGGCAGTCAGTGGCCCTTCAAATGGTTTACCCACCCAACGGGGATCTCCATTCTGTTACCCTGTTCCTGCCTGTGGGAACAGTCTGCATTTCAGCTTGAGTTCACCTGGCATCTTTCTAGTTAACTTTGTAACTGATACACCCTTGCCTGTGCTAGGATCTGCACCTCGTGGCCACTTAAAGTGCTGTCAGGAACATCCAGCCAACTGTGAGTGCCACAGCAAAAGCATCTTTCACTTTGGATCCATCACCTACAACAGCTTTCAGACCCTTCAGCGTTTTGTGGGGGCATCCCCCTACTCACATTGGGACCCACATAGATGCGGATGTTTAGCCAGTGATTTCCCCACACTTCCCCTCCCCTGATCCCATTGTCTTGGCACTTAGAGGATTTTCTTAGCTGCTGCAAATATGTAGGGCATACTTGGGGGAACTTTACTAAGAGGTCTAATGACAGCGGACTTGACGGAAGTGCCCGCTGTTTGTTGAAAAAGCATGCAATTCATATACAGCACTTTCACTTAGCACCCTTCCCCAGCAACGTCCACATGACAAACCTTATGATAGTTGCTGTCAGATGCATTGCCATAAGGGTCATCCTCTCGATATGCTGAAGTGATTACTGTCAGGTGTAGGACTACTGTCTATTGTAGGACTCCAAGTCTCATACGGCTAAACAAGACAGCTTATCCTGTGGATGGCATCCTCATTCAGGTTCTGGTAGGAGAGGCATGCATCCAACTGTAAGGGGTGAAGTATAATGGGCTACTTGGGACTTAAACGTGCTGGTGTCTAACATGTGGTGTCCCCAGTGCTGGCTGTATTTCTTGGGACTCCTCATAGTGAAGTTTGGATGGTTCTTGCAAGGGAAACGTTGAGTCTCAAAAGGTGTCCACCCAACTAATTTCATTACAAAGAGCTATCATCCAAACTCTAGCAGACCATCAGTACCAGCTCTTAGGAGGCTGTCTGTTTTCTTGGAGTGGGGAGAGAGGCCTTCAAGCTTTTCCTCAGTTCTTGGAGAGACACAGTTCTCTATAGCAGCCAAGATGGTATACTAATAGTCTGTATACTAGATAACAAATATATAGCAGCTTAGGAAGCATGCTCTGCTCTTGCCAACAGTCCAAAGCATGAGCAATTGAATCTGCTACAGAGGATGTGAGATACTGATCCAGAAGTTTTCTCTCTTAATGGTCAAGACAAAAACACCACCTGTTCCCCGACAAACTTCACTAGAGAGGTTCGAAGAGACTTAATACAGAAGAATCAGTGAACTTAAAGATGAAGTCAATCAACTTGAAGATAGATCAAAATGTCCAAAATTCAGGTGTTTGGTGTCATACAGCCTTGTGAATATACTAAAGTGAACTTCACGGCATGTAGATTAAACTCAATAAACAGAAGACCACGGGCCTGGTTCCCCTCGACTTCAAACTACGACATATTCCTCAGCTGCTTAAAAACAGATTAAAAAAACCTGAAGTATGATCATCTTACTAGAGTGCTTGTGTTTCATGTCAGGGTATGCTGTAATTGTAATCACCCAACAGATTATTCCTGTCCACTGCACAAGCAACCTACACACCAGGACAATGGCATTGCAATAAAAACTTAACACCAGGCCAGCTTCTCTGTGAGAGACATTGTCTACTCAAATGGGTTGTCCCAAGAATTTTGGGTTAAGGATTTTAAGGATAACTTGGTGGGTAGGGACTTGGGAAAGGAGGATTGGTTGGGTTGGAGATGAAATCAAAGTCAACATTGTCCTCCTTACACTGAATCGGTTCCTGGGTGGGGTGAGAGGCACAAGATCGAATGAGCAAGTTTATCCCGTTGGATCGATGGTGCCAGCTGATCCATCGAGTTCCAGGCTCTGCAAAATATCTCAAGCACTAACCTTAGCTTTTATTACAGTGGTGTTAACCATGGGAGAAATTTGGGGAGGTTCAGAATCTTGCAGCCTCCAGCTGCATGAGTTGTAAACCCCAGCTTTTAACTTTGTAGCTGCTGTGTTAGTCCTGCAAAAGCAGTCAAGTGTCCAGGCAGGAAGGGTTTGTTTTGGGCAAGAGTTGTTAGCATCTTTGTTCCAACGTAAATTCCTCCGAAAATTCAGCCTGTGCACAGCAATGAATAAGGACAGCGTGGAGGTTAGGCAGGATGGAGTCAAGCCAGATAATTTCGCTATCACAATTTTCTGTTAAAACTTCTGCAGAGGTAGTTTCATGATCGGCCTCACCACATGCAATAGGTGTCGACCTTAGTGGACAGGATGTTGGAAAGGCAGTATCCACCACTAGCAGGCTTGTTCTCAATTGATTAACTTTATCTATCACTTGAATTAAAAAGACCAAATATAAGAAAGCTATTAAGTTGTACATATAGCTTAAGAAGACAAGATACTAAATACTCTTCTATTGAATAAATCACAGTATAGCCTGTAGGTAGAACATTAACTATAAAAACTTGGTTGAAAAGCATAACGTGAAGAGGTGTATATATACCAGTTATAACTTACACAATTAGAATAGAACACAAATGCTGACTTGGAAAACATGGATAGTATATAACAACTATCCATGTATTTCGTGAAAGTACTTGGACTTCAAAATGAAGAAAATAAAAACAGTTTAAGCATAATCTAGTGGTGGCATATTACTAAATTGCAACTTTCACTGTCAGGCTGGCTGTCCTGTTATCTATCTATAATACATCTTAAAAGTTCCTGG